>JAZGTI010020989.1:0-10363 GCA_036877585.1 Botia kubotai | reverse complement strand
GTTTGTAGTTTAATCAAGGTTGAAATAAATCTCTTATTACTATTTCGTTACTTCTCTTCCCAAGACTATATTAAATCTAATAACCTGTCTGACATTAAAAAACGAACAGCATTGCGGGATTTTTTTACATCATGAAAATGTTCTCCCATGCTAGAATGCCTGCCGCAGCCTTAGTCTTAGCCTCTCTCTCCAGCTGGGCCCGTATATGGCAGCGGGTGTGCGCTGCCTGATTTATAGACGGCCAGCATGCACATCTCGCCCCAAGGACAAATCAAGAGACAGCCTCAGATGTCAGGCTATAAAGCAGCTGCTGACTGGGTTCTTATTCAGCAATTGCCACTACCCCACTTAATTCATCGCGTTTATTTAAAGCACAAAGTGAGATGATCAAAAATTGTGAAGGGAGTTTTTATCATTTTGATTTAAACCACAAAAGTCACGTTAGCATAAGGCAATTTTACATAATTAAAAAAACAACAAACAACCAAAAAAAAAAAAAACTGGCATCAACATTTAAAACGCATGCCATTTTTCAGACCATTTCCGAATTCTGGTCACGACTATGAGAAAACAAGCAGGTGAAATGCTGTCGTGACCTGCTGCCATAATAATGAACTCAAGTCAGTGGAAAAAACAACTTCATTAATCTTTGTTTACACACTGCAAATGCCAGTGCAATAAAGCGCGCAAATATCTAACTCAGCAGCACGTATTAAACTTCTCTCTTTGGAGAGCTCGAGCAATACTGAGCTGATGAGTCAGACCCTGTGTGCTGCGTTCACTCGTAAACAATTTATCATTTGTTTTTGATCTGTGCTACATTCGTTAGCAACAAACAGAAACAGGTTTCTTCTGAAACAGCTGTTGTGTGATGTCACATATATTGCCGTGGGGGATAGTAAGGTGAACGTGCTTTATTATTAAAATGAATCTCTCCTTCGCAAACGTGAAATGGAGAGGCAGGGGCTCTGATGATTTTTGAATGAATCCCTTCTCCTGATAGATCCACTGTTTAAATAATGGCATGAATATTTCGGCGGAAGGGGCCTCTAACTTTGCACTTGAAATCATGGCAAGCCTGCAATTTTAACGCCAGCCCTTTTCAATTATTCAAATATCATTCGCGTAACAATATTTTTCCATCTCCAGGCCATTTAGGCAGGTAGTAAAGGAAGGAGTTTACCCCAATTCCCTTCAAAAAGCACTCATCTCCACTGTGTACGGAGAGAATATATTTATGTCCAAATCTGGGGCAGTTAAATAGATTTTGGAAAAATGAACAGAGAAGAATATCATTCCGTTTTCTTTGTCACAGAATATAGCTGAATTCCTGCCCATATGGACCGAATGGAATAAGATGATGTTTACATTCATGTGAAAGTTTGTACTGTAAAAGCTACAGGATATAAATAACATGTATATATGACTAAAATCCTGCAGGATTAACCTACACTTCTGCATTTTTTCAATATTTTTTACATACAATTCAATTAAATACACCTGACTCATTCCTAATACTTCAGTGTTTAACCTTGTTTAACCTTTAAGTCAAAGATCATTTCTTCTACTGTTCATCTTGTTCCTAGCATCAGTATTATTTCTGTAAATGTAGCTTCGTAGGCTCGGCTCGTTGGCATTTATGGCAAAATGTTAAATGCTCAAAATGTAAATACGACAAGTTAACAGATCCGCTGCAAATGTTGCTGGTGTCATTAGGTCATAATGTCCATCGCTTAACGATGCATGAATTCTGTATACAATTTCCTGTATTAACATATTACATCATATTACAATGTATACGTGTCACAGCCGTTGAGCTTCGATTTAAATAGCTTTGCTTGCAATAGTGACAAAACTCTCTGAATTGTCCCGTCCCTGTCAAGACAGCTCACAGTGGGGCTTGAAAATAAACTTCAGACTGTGCAGTTTACCATAGCTTGACTCAAACAAACACTCCCTCGAGCAGAACATCTGCCGTGAGCACACTGCTGGAAAGTTCGCCATGTAAACCTAACAAAACAAACAGCTGAAAAGCTGTTCTGAAGACGCCAGGCCCCCTTGGCAGATACAGCGTCACTGGCCTAGAAATCATGTATCTACTAAAACAGCATCTGTGTATGTGCTGTGTCTGCTAGGAACAGACATCATACGCTGCCCCCGTGGAAAACACGACTTCTGTGCCAAAAACGAAACGGCTCTGCGTGACATTTAAATACTATCACTCTCAGCCATCACAATAATGAAATACACGCGACACTTTCAACAAAATGAACAAGTGGGCAACTTGTACGCTGATTTTTGTGTTTTTAAAGGTCCTGGATAGTGAGCGCACTTTGTAGTGTCCATTATATGGCTCGTGCATGCTTGCATTAGCGTGTGTGTGTGTGTGTGTGTGTGTGTAAGACAGAAAGATGTATTTTAACATTAACATTTTGCCATGATCTTACTGAGCATATAGGATATACATACACAGAGCATGCACCGATGTGTCCTGACCCGGACACATTTTTTTTAATTAAATGAACACTTTAACACTTATGTTAGGCTATATAGTCCAAATCAAGCAAATGTTAATACATCTACACGTGTATTCATATAGAAGGCATGACAATTACCTCAGAAACCGGTATCTCCTCCCACAGGTTTGAAAAGCGGGGTGCAGGGTGTTATTCCGAATGACTGTTGTCGGCAGGTAGCGCACACTACTGTATCTGTTAATCTGAATAAAGGCTTGTTCGAGGCTTTGCTTCGTTAGCAGAAATGCGCCGTCCAGCGCAAAGCGAGATTGTATTATCTAAAGGGAGAGCTGTCACATCATCGTTTGTGACGACTGCGGTACAGATGCTGTAGGATCCCTTCGCGTTTAGCCTCGTATGTGCTGTGAAATACAACGTAACATATCCGAGCCCGCAAATGAGTGAGTTGCATTACCCAGATTGCAGATCGGTGAGACCGGTGTGTTTTAGTGTGCAGGCTATGAAGAGAGTCGATGGTCCCTCGGGACGATGCAACAGCCAGCGCGATGTTGCTGCTCTCGGAGAAAGGGTCAGGAAATGAACCCGCACCTTTATATACGTTAAATGAGAGTAAAGCGGCAGCGTATGAGCGTACGTCAACGTTTCACATGACCACCGTCCATCCGTAAAGTAAAGTGACAGCATTCAAATGACTTTACCCTCGGGAAACATTCTCGGTGAGTCTATAATCAGGGAATTCGGAAATAAAATCATAATATAAAAATCATAATGTCAATAAATGAGGTAATAATGCAGTAGAAATAGCAAAATAAGGCAAAGTAAAATAACGTGCGTGCTAAAATAAAATGTGCACAAATCATTTGTGCAGCAAAAATCAATCAATCAATAAGTCAAACACTTTAATAGATTTGATGGCGGCAATCATAATATTGAAATTAATATACGGTTTATTCGTAAATCAAGGAGACTTTTTATGAAGACGACATATTTTAATGCATCCGAGAATCTGAAAAGTATTAGATAAAGTATTAGATTTTAAAAGTAATAATATTTTCTTTACAGTACGTTTTCTTTGCAAAATATGTCTTTAAATTACTTTCTGTTTCTGTGCTGTCAGAAACTTGTAAAACCGATGAAATCTGAAAATACAAGCCAAGGCAAGCGAAGGTTTAAACCACAGGGGGAATAATGATGCTGGCACACAACAGCACAACTGAACACAGTCACGTGCATATAGGTTACTGTATGCACAAAGACGCGCACCTTGTATCTGCATGCACGCTCACACACACCGCGAGGTGCCACATCATTGACAGATTTGATTTGGAGACCTGGTGGGGATCCTTTGCATAAATTAAAAAATCCCAGCAGAGGGGATCCATAACAAGCCCTAATGGAGACTAAGATCTTGCAGCACTCATCCGTGTCAAGGTGTCTTCATGTAGTGAAAATGCGTTAGCGCTAACCCGCTACTATATTTGTTAGCTGACATATGCCTAATTAAATATTACACGACACGGGAATGGCATTCCTTCTTTCCAGGCTGCCATTACAAAGATGGAATGATGATATTAAAATGCCATCTTAACGAGCGCGAGAATCTGGATTCAGTTTCTGCCGGCTTAATGTCTTTTGCCGCAGTGTCAAAATCACTTTCCAGTTATACTGTTGACTGAAATGTTTTGTCAAGGTCTTTAATGAAATGATCAAAACGTTAAATTATCCCAATTGGAGCTTATGGAGCGTTTCTTGTATCTCAGCTAATGAATACACAAATAAAGAGCAGCCTTTTTAAATACATAATTGGGCCTTCCCACAAAATGAAACGAGTTCTAATTACAGTTATGTATTTGTGATTTAATGCATTGAATTAGAGGGACTGGATCTGGCACCGCTGATATCTCCCTTTAAAAGGTCAGACCCAATTAACCTGCGAGTCTGTAGCCCTTGTTTCATTCCCTGTGCTATATGCGCCTTGGAGGCACGTAACTCATGTTGTTATATTAAACATGATCTGTGTGCGGCGAGGCTCAGCGCTTACCAAGTAAAGCTGAGAGTATAACTTATTAACCTGCCTATGTCATTTAATGGTATTCGTTCCTTACACCTCCTACCGCGCAGCTCGTCAATTAAGACACCCCGCAGGAGGTGAGAAGCATGCGCGGTAAGGTGCTGCTCTACTGTGAAACGCAAATGAATGAACTCTGACACAAGGCGGGCAGTAATTTCCAAAACAGTCACAATATTTAGAACCGGATACCCTTTAAACTGTGCCGGTTTCAGCAGATTGATGAAACGCCACTGAGTGCTTCAGGCCAGCAGTATCGGAGCAATGAGAGGAGGGGTGGTGAGAGGAGAAGAGCTATTTTGGAGCACAAAGAGATCAACTCACTTGCTGTGCTGCTATGTGCCACCTGCCTGGACAAGGAGACACAATGCCAACGCCACACAGCGCCTGGTAAGCGTTGACAGTGTGTCCATTTATTAGCTGAATCTAAGGTCACCTTTGCAGAGTTGAGGGCATATATTAAAAAAATCACTTATATTTATATATTACTGAAGCAATGACCCATTTCAGCGGCCCATTTTTGTAATCTGACGTATTTATAAAACAGTACATTTCAATGCAAATTAAAAACAAAGGTGGGACATAAATTTATCTTTTAGAAGCAGATTGGATCGAACGTGGGCAGAACAGATAAGAATGGAACGTTGACTATGACGAGTGGTTTGTGACATCATCCAGAAACCAAACTCATTTAGGAAGTGTTAAGTTATTACGTCGTGGCAAGATTACGAAGCCTTTGGAATTCTGTGCGGCAATGAATCAGGGATGTGTGTTAAAAATATGAAAATGATTAAATATAGCAAAGCCATTAGCAGTTCTACAGTGCTTTTAATAAATATATATTTGCACACTCTGAAGTCAAGCAGTGATATTAACCATCATCCAGTTCACAAGTTGAGGTTGTGCTAAATGCAAAATGACGCTACGGCAGAAAGAGAACCGTCATTATTTTGGTCATGCATGCGCCGCTCGAATCTCTGAGCCCCATCAGAGATCCTCATTATTAGGCATCATCAACTGGCCACATAAAAAGCAGTCCAACGATCTCTGCATCTCGCTCAAATATATTCATCCATTTCAGCACAGTGTCGAAACATTACGAATTGATTAGTACAGATGCAACACTGCAGACCTAGTGATAAAATACACACGCTTTTATGTCGTTTTTAAAGTCATGTTTATGTTCTAAAGGTCCACTACAGCCGGGAAGAGTTATAATGAGACCTTCTCTTGAATATGCGATGCTGGCTAGACCCCCAAGACAGAGCCCCATCCATGCCCGCACACAAACACACACACGCGCACACACACAAATTCACAGCAACATCATTTCAACAGCAGGGCTCAGGATATGAATGCGCAACATGGTTGGAGCTCTTAAATGCGAGAGCATTGGGAGATCGCCCCCTCCCACTCATCCTTGCTCAACGAGGACAGAGAAAACAGGAGATGGAGAAAGATGGAGGTAGGGGGTGTGTGCCAACTGGCAGAGCAAGTCCAGGCTGGGCATTTATTTGAGAATCTTGTGGTAAGGGAAGAGATTAAGGGTGGAAGTGAAGGCCCGGATGTCGGTGATGGTGGAGGCTGAGGCCAGCAGAGAAGAAGCTGGAAGGAAGGTGAGTTTGGACACCTCCCCATACAATGACATCTTACTGCCCTCCTCTTCTTCTTCTCCTTCAGCAGATGGACATTCCTCACTAGGAGGATCATTTTCTTCAACTCCATAACCAACCACCTGAGAAGACAACAATCTCTCTTCAGGTACATACAGCATTTGAGACACAATCACTTTCTAAAATACAAAAGCGGAACGTTTGAAAGCGTGTGGCAAAAATGTCACTGAAAGTGATTTTAGTTTAAAGAACTGATGAGAAAACACAGCATGCTTTTAAACTGGGGGTAAACTATACCCTCATAAATGTATCAAATGTCACTGATAATTAGCTCCAGTGGGCAAATATTCAGACACTGGTCTGCAGATATTGAACTAAATTCTTTTTCAAAAACTATTCGCTTCGAAAAATAAATATCAAGGAGAAAAGATAAAGATAAGGGAGACAGTTTAATTGTTAGTGCTACATTTTCTGTGGCTACATTTACACAGCAGCACAATATGGATGTCAGTTCTGTTTGGAATTCTAAATTTAGTTCTGTTCACACACAGTTGTAAATACTTAGTATGTACTATGATTTCAGGCTGTTAGTAAAGTCGAGTGTCAATATTTAACACTGACTGTGTAAACCTAGCTTATAAGGATCTTTATAAGGAGAGATAGGTAAACCTCAAGCGAATGACAGGCAGCTGAACTTACATGCACACTGAGTCTCCTGCTGCCTTCTCCTCTGTGTTCCATGAACCAGTTAACAAGTTCAGCTTTGGTCATGAGCTTCAGTGCATCAATCTGTTGTACAAGCACGAAATGAAAACGTCTGAGCATTTTCCCACAATTCATCATTAACACGTTGCAAACTGTCAAATGTTGCTGAAGCATGACAGGAATCCCCACCTCTCGGCTGAGTCTGTCAAAGACGTACTGCTGCGTGACCACTTCTGTCCAGTTCCTGTCCACCTCCTCGCCCAGATGAGTGTCTTCACAACCCTTCAGCTTGACGAGAGCGGTCACCTGTGTCTTAAAAGCCTCATCACTCAAGTTGTTCATCTTCTCCCCAAAGCTCCCCAGGAACTCCTCAATCTTTGTCTCCACCAGCTCAGTGCTTGAGTAGATGAAGATACGAGGAGAGAAAGATAAAATAACAATAAATGGAAGGTAGTCAAAAAAACCATGAAATTAAAATGTGTTTTGGGCTTTTAATTCTTATCTGTTAGCTTTGTGGTCATCTCTTAAGCGAGTGCATTCGTAAAAGTTCACTATACACATTTAAAAAATATAGTCTGTCTTAGGACAAAAAAGATAATGTTGATGACTCATCATGCACTACACAGGTTGCCCCCTCCCACAATAAAACTGACTAGCCAATAGGATCAAGGCTATGATGTAACTAAATTCTCCTGGCTATTTCACAAGCCCCCAATATGTCCCGCCCCACACCTGTTTCAACAGAAAATCATCACAAAACAGGAAATGGCCCTCGTCAAGCAATTTCACAAGGTGTTTAGTATTCAGTGAAAGCTTTATATCACTTCAGAAATAATGAGATCCAATCAGAGTTAATATAACACCACAATTTAGCCGAGACAGAGGCGGCGATAAAGGTTAATAATGATTCTGAAGTCAAGAGACTACAGCTGCAAACTTTAGAGCAGAAATCAGATCATTCTAATGCAACAGTGAACCGCAACCAACATGCATAGCGAGAGCTCACTTGAACTTCGTGGCCTGAGTCTCCACAGTGACTGAGAATCCAAGAACACCTGATGTGTTTCTACAGGTGGGGTAGACGTGGTATCTGCAAAAACAGATGGAGTAACACTAATTAAAACCAGCGACTGTGGCGAGATAAGGTCTTAACAATGCGGCTCCTGCGCCAGAGACTCACCCAAGCGTCTCTTTGGTTCTGAGGAAGTCAAAGCACGGTTCCTCCATGTGCATCTACAACGCAACAGTCACAATGATAAAAAGACACAAGCTGATAAAAGCGATGCTAATGTAATGCCACCTAATGCATGTTGTAGCTCGCAGTCGAGTAGAGTGGAACAGTTCGTCACATTACACAACGAGGGCCAGCTCAACTTTTCAAAATGTTTTAAAGTAACTGCTGAGAAAGACAGAGAACTGGACAGCCTCCAAAGTCGGTCTTTGGTGTAAAGTGGATGAGTTGAGCTTATGGCCATGCAGATGTGTGTGCTCAGCGCCCTAGAGTGCAATAACAGAGAGCTTCTTCTGAAACTGGCAAGAAGGTCCGACTTCATTGCTTAAAAAACCCTGGCGTGGCTGTTCTTGTATATTTTTGCACTCATATGAAAGTTACAGTATGATCTACTTCAGGCAATGTCCCTCATGGCACAACATTAATGACGATTTATACTCACCACCAGCAGCTCCATCAGAGTATGTTCACGCAGGTTCTTAGGTCCAGACTACCAATGGACAGAGAAGCATGACGTTAGAAGGTGATATTAAAGAATGTAAACAGAAACAATGCGATGCATTTTTATAGGACAAAGGCTTTTTCTTGGGCTAAACCAATGAAGCAGGTAGTTAATGGCACAATGTACTGTATGGACAAAAATGTTGAATTAACTAGTATTACCTGGTAATACACGGTGACCTCCGAGTTGGCATCTCCCTTGTTGAGAGACTTGACTTTGCAGAGATGGTGTTTCTGAGGGAGCTCCACCACTCTGAAGAGAACAGGGACCTCTACTGACAACTTCTTGAACTTCAGTTTGCTGGAAGGGAATGTAAAAACAATAGTTAATGAATCACTGAAAGATTAGTTTAATGTTGTGGCAACGCTTAAACTCTTGTAAAAATATAAAGACAAGTGCTTACTTTGTAACATACTGCAAAAACTCCATGGATTCCTGCAGGTGATGAAAAATAAAACAAAACCACATTAGCTTGTTATTACATACAACAGAACAGGGTCAGTTTAAGATTTGTTTGATATCCCAAGTGAAATACTATGTAAGCTTTGTCAACAAACTCTTTGGCATGCTGTCAGGAGAAAGCTCAGTCCGAAAAAAATACACTGACATTTATATTCTTAACAATGGGAAGTCTATGACTTTTACGAACCAAGACGCAAATCTAAATTATTCTGTGGTAATAGCATGTCACAGGTGCTGCTGACAGGGCTTAATTTCTCTCCCAACAAACGTAAAAATAACGTGCATCAAATAACGTGTGAAAGTTCTGAGCGAAACTCACAACACTAGTGAAATTTCCCTGCACCAGTCCTTCAGCATACAGCTCAGACTTGAAGCTGCTCACAAACTCCATCAGCTCATCCACACCGAGACCTTCTACCACCGCCTGGTACTTCTGGATGGTCGACCAGCGAGAGTGCTCCAGAATCAGAAGCCTCACGTCCCTGAAGAACAAGAAAATGAAAAGCAGAAGAAACCATGAGGTTGAGTGATACGAGAGAAGAAACATTATAGATGGTGAAAAGTTCTTGATCCAGCATCACTCAACAGCTTCATGAATGTACAGAAGACGTACTTTCCGAGCTTCTCTGGCTTAATCAAGATGTTGAAGTAGGTCTTCTTCAGCTGCTCTGCAAACATGCTGAACACGTCGGAGGTGGCCGAGAAGTCCGCGAGATAATCCACAATCAGGTTGAACAGCAGCTGAACAGGGAGAAGAGAGAAAAATAATGACCCGGAAACAACTGGAAGCAATTTTTAATATGTAAATTTGAGTTTATAATTATATACTTGATACTGTGCACACTTACGGGGAGTTTGTGGTTGAAGCCCTTAACCTTAATGATCAGCCCGTGCTCTCCAGCCAACAGTTTGTATTCCAGCTGAGCGACGTCAGCCTCGTATGCTGGTTCTGACAGGTTATGGACCAGGATATTCACAAAGAGGTCAAAAAGCACCAGACTAAGTGGAGGTGAGAAGAGAGGAAAACAAAGACAGGTGGAAGCATGAGCGAGAATAGAAACCCAGGATGAAATGATTCCTGAGGCTTGAGCAGACTCACTAATGGCTAGATTGGGTTACCATGGATACAGCATTTACAAGATCTGCTCATAGAACTTCAGGTTTGTATGTGACCTTTAGCTTACTTTTTGGGGGACTTCTGAACCACAGGTGAGATGAGGTGGAACCGCACGTACGCTGGAGGAAGGGAGAGAAAACTGAAATGTGAGGAGGGTAATTGAGCATACGAACTGCAGGGTTGCCAAG
>JAZGTI010020988.1:0-10364 GCA_036877585.1 Botia kubotai | reverse complement strand
CCTTTAAATATGTTAAACCATTAAAATATGTTACCCATTTAAATATGTTAAATAACTATTGTGACAAATCACATACAAACACAGACATTCTGCCAATTTTACTCCATTAGTGGATTCATAACGCCTCATAAAACACATACTATATGCGTGGAGCATAAGCAGCATATTTTTTTATTTGGTGCAAAGATTTACTATGTTTTTAACGTGCCACTGTTCATTTGAAAGATTCAGTGATTATCCAAACGTGCAAGCATATGTGTACGCTTCATGCACAAACACATATGATTACAAATGAGATCATCCTGCGACTTCATGTGCGAGAGTTGCCGAGGCCATAAGGGGAGAGCTCAGGACAGGCTTTGTAAGATAAAGATGAACAGCTGATAGAATCGCTGGCACAGGACATCTTGCCCTCTTCCTGGCTGTCTCACTGTACGGGTGGAAAGCATCCAGAGAGAAAGACAGCAAGCAGGGCGGTCGAGAGAGGATGCGATTTTGGAATGTGCTGGGTGGTACCTGTGTGTATTTTTGCTGTGTGTGGTGTGGAGGAGGGAGTGATTGGAGTGTGAGGACAGGAACGGTTCAGATATTTTGATGACTGTGCACCCATCTGGTTGTTTTCAGCGTTTTATATTAGATTCTGTTGAGGTTTTAAGCGATTTCATGGTCATTTCTGATCTGAAATATGCAAAAATAATGATATTTTCTAAAGACAAAGCAATATTTTAATGGTGCCACTTTGATTTGGAATCAACCTGTGAATACCTTATAGTTGTCTCTGCATATAAAAGTTATCATTCACAACCAGTTTTGCTTCTATATTGTGTATTTCAAAGTGAAACAAGATTGAAGAGTGAGAATAGATTAAATTGTGAAAAAAATCAGTGTTCCACTATAAAGATGAAAAAATACAAGCTTTTTTGTCTTTCAAATAATGTGCACTGATAAATCAGTCGCAATAAAACCGAACATGCCTTAAGAAAGAAAAAAGTTTGAAAGTATAAAGAAAATAAAGTATTTTTTACATAGAAAAAATGACATGCCAGTTTAAAGGCCAGTTGTGTGTATAAGTGTGTGTGTTGTGTTGAGGTGGTGCCTGGATGTTCTGGAATGTGATGTCTTGCTGATATGATAAGGAATGTGATGTGATTGAATTCAGGAATGATATTGACTGTTACTCAATGTTATTGAGCCGCTCAATGTTGTTTTTAAGTGTGTTTCTATATTTAGTACTTTAAATGTATTTTTCACTATATTCTTATAGTATCTTAGAGTAAATTTAATCGTACATGAATTTGTTGATCAATCGGAACTATATTTCAAAATACTATAGTTTTACCATTTGACACCATAGTATTTTTTGTGAGGTGAAATTGTAGTATATATATATATATATATATATTTCTGAACAATGTGTAATGAAAAATTACTCAGAATTATGCACACTTGAGAACAGGGAGTGTATTTATTCCCAAATGTTTGTTTGTTTCCTCTTCCTCCCTCTTCCTCTTCATCATGCATTCTGCTGACAGGGTGAAACGCACACATGATTTCATTACGCCGCTGGCCAGCAGTGTGTGCCGAGCAGCAGGCAGTTGGCCTGCTTTAATATTTTCTGTGCCGTCTGCCTCTCTGATTAGCCTCTTACATAACAGACAAGCTTGTCTTATCAAACATGAAATTGCATGTGATGCAGTTAACCTTCTGACATCTCAACAAACCATAACTGCAAAATATTTCAGACACAATTACCAGATCTTCTTAACTCTAACAAAGAAAACAGCAAAATATATTGACATTTTTTGCCATGGTGGTATGACGGTATCCTTTGAGTAACATTGGGTATTATGTACATAATGTACATGTAAATACAATTATGCAAAATATTAATTCTGTAACAGGGAATATATATTGAAGTCATCATCTGATACCATAACCATGTCATCATGCTACTTTTTTGGGTAAGTTATTGCAAGAGGTTTATAATTAAAGACTAAACCTAAAGTTGGTAGCCTTCGTACAGGTTTAACCTGTTTTTATTTGTTTTATCTGTCATATTTTAAATTATTTGGCTATGTGATCAGGGGCCTAATTTATAAGCTAAACAGAGATTGAGACTAAATAGAAACTATCATAAATTTAATCTAAGCTCATTTCTTAAATGTGTATACATGTGATTCACAGATCATGCACGCACAAAAACATGCATATAACTCTCTCTCTCCGAGACGTGGCTTCCTCGTTGTCCACATGGTCCTTCTTAATATTATTATTGCTGTTTAGATTTCCACACACCTGCAGTACTCTGACTCTGCTACATGCGTGTCTGCCTAGAACCTGACATGGTGCATATCGCTTTTCCATGTCAAAGACATTTTTTAATGTGAAATGTGAAAGCTGGTGTGGATTTTTTCTGGTGGATTTTTTAGACTAACATTGTTCTTATTTTCAAATCATATATTGTTAAATATCTCGCCACACAAAAACGTGAGAATCATTTCACTCATCACATCTCACAGTCTCTAATGCCCATACAACAGCTGACTACGCTGATGTCAGAAAGCTCGCACCTTTGAATGTGTATGTGT
This sequence comes from Botia kubotai, assembly GCA_036877585.1. Lineage (NCBI taxonomy): Eukaryota > Metazoa > Chordata > Actinopteri > Cypriniformes > Botiidae > Botia > Botia kubotai. The sequence continues at coordinate 7,776 of JAZGTI010020988.1, read as the reverse complement.
GTGTGCCTGCAGCAGTGAGAGCATGTGGTTATTTTTGGCCCTGCCTTGCAGCTCTGCGGTGTTGTGGCAACGCAAATGAATGTGACTGACAGTTACTGGCCGATCGCTGTCTGTGACCTCCATAAAATGGAGGACGGTTTCCTGTGTTAACATCCTAATTCAATTATTTTCGAAAACTAAACCAATAAACAGTAAAAAATTGGACACATTTTTTAGGTCTGATTAGTCATGAATTCGTCAGGGTGTCGGTGCAAAACAAGTGCTGTTGTATGCTTGCGCGTGTTTCGGGTGTGTGTGTAGGCAAGTGGTGGTCTGTGGGTGGAGCAGAGTGAGAATCTTTAGAAATGAGTTAGATGGGCCGGAAAGAAGAACAAACAGAAGCAATAGTGGAGAAAGGCCGTAAACAGACATTCAGTTGTGATTCATCCATATCGTGTAGGAATTTCTATATTTATGAACTGACAACTCACGAGAACTGTATTATTGGAACTTTGGTGAATTTGCTGTTGCTGTGTTCATGCTTTGTGGAAAAGGTTGTACAGTACACAGTCATGGGCGTTTAAGTGGTTTTAGTCAGAATTAGTAGATACATTGACTAATTGTATATAAAAAAATAAATATGAAGTTCTTGAAGTTTATCACTCACTGACAGACACAGGAAACTTTTATATAATGCTGCTGCAACAAAATGAAGAGCAAAAGATTTCTCTCTTGCATGTTCTCTCCTCACACACGCTTCATCATTGCTCGGTTTGCAGGGGACTATTTCAAATCTGTCAATGCTCACCACTTTATCCTCCGCACACACACATATATGCAAACCGCAACTAACACCACTGATAATTACTGTTACACTATTTCTCACGTTCAGCTCCAAACAAACTGCTCTCATAGTAATGACTTACTGCAACAGACAGTAGAAACAGTTCCATTCCAGTTCTGACTGGTCAACACAACATTCCAGCTGTGCCATTATTTATGATACATTAACAAAACACTAAACTAGTTACTTTACTTATTGCTGACTAGAACCTATAAAGGATAACTAACCTAAATAACCTTAACCCCTACATGTCAGGGACTAAGAATGGCACTGAATTAATCAGCTTGATAAAATAACATTTAAAAGAAAATGTGTCTTTAATGTTTTTGTTATGTTGTAACAATAAAAAAGAACAATAAGGCACTCAAGCGATACTGTATAATGACTGTATACAGTCATGGGGAAGTACATGTAATATAGATACAGCATGCTCTCTTTTATAGTATAATCATAGTCATAATGAAACTAAAAATGTAACGGTTGCATTTGTAATGCACATTATTGGTCATCATCATCATGTGCTTGTTATTTTATTCAGAAATACTTTACATTGCTAAGGTCAAACCGGTTACAAAAAGCAAGTTGACTAGATACACGTTGGCAGCCATTTTAGTGTTGTGAGCTTCTACTATGTTGTGTTAATAGGTTTATAACAGTAAGACAGATTGCTCTGCATTTGGGTCCTCAATCTATTTCCCCACAGTGCCTCTGTGCCCCACCAGGCTGCAGATGGCAGCTGGCAGATAGAGCAGGAGGGTTTTTAGACTGGAAAGGATGCTGCAGGGTTCCTGAAATCTGCTGTGAATGGACATGTTGCATAGATCACAGCCTGGCTGAATGTTTTTTGCACAGAATCAGCCATTAAAATGTGTTTACTAGAATTTCCATAGTTTTTTCACTGTAATGACAAGACACTTTTTAGACACTGTTCCCAAGCGCGCAGGCAAATGGCCTAAAAAAGACTGAGCTGTGTCCTTGCATTAGTATCACCTGATTTTTTTTTCCATCTCCAGAAAAAGGAACAACACAACCCATGAGTCTGCATATCTTCGGCATGCTGGGAAGAGTGCCGGAAGCAAGTAAGGTCTGGCAAGACTCCTGAGATACTCCCTGACCTGTCACGTCATCAAAGACTGGATTCACGTACTGGAGTCACATCAAACTCAACACAGACCCTTTAAGGAATTCTGGACTTTTAAGGACTGGGAGAGCACCTTCCAGATCTCTCACATGTCACATGAACATCTCCCAAAAAAGAGTTTGCTTATCAAAACGAAGGTCATGGAGATGTAAAAGAAGAAACAGTGTCATACCACAACAGTGACCTGAAACAGGAAGGAGGTTCTGGTGGCTGTGACACTGAGGTACATTTGTTTCTGGAACGTTGGTTACATCACTTCCTGTCTCAAATTTATAAGCAGCCTATGGGTAAACACACAAAGGGATAGTAACTATATAGCATTAAACTAAACTGTTTAAGATGTTAAGATTCTCTTAAAGGTACTTTGTATTTAAGTCCTTACTGCATTTATGTAAAAATAGATGTGCTGTATCAGTAGTAGTAAACATTGATGAATTTGCCAACATATCTTCTGATATTGTACTGTGGTGCCATTCATTTGTGAGAACCAATATCATTGAATATCCTATTACTTTAAATGAACCATTTTAACTTGTGCAATATCAGTAAACAGGGTGTAAGTGATTGCCTCAAGAGTCTGTGAACTGTTGGGGCAAAAAAGCAACCTTCTGTGACCTATGAAGCAGGACATAGACGTCTGTTGTCCTTCAGGGCTTTTTATACTGTAGACCTTCTGCACTGGCTGGAAGTCTTTGTCCACCTGTGCCACATAAAGACTCAGGGTGACAGAGCACGTGACCAAGGAGGGACTTTGAGACAGCAATGGACAAACCCATTCGTCCTCATGTCCCCTGCAATGGCTGAGTGTCCTCCCCCAGTGCACTGAAGACAAAATCTGCAGGACCACTACACACAGTTTCTCTGCCAAGATCACCACATCAAGGAGTGAATGTCCTGCCTGCGGCGCCAACCTGTGACCATCCCTATGGACACCGTCAAGATCATCCAGTCGGAGAAGTTCCAACGGGAGTGTCCTGTCCCTGTGACCCAGCCTCGGTATGCCCCGCCTCCCCGTGTGGCCTGGGATGGAGGAGGTGAGGGAGAGGTTATTGTCAACCAGGCCTGTGGTGACCTGTCCATGGAGGTCAATGGCAACATCGTGGTCACACCCAGACCTCTAGTGTCTCCCCCTGTGCCTGTCCTCCGGCGTGAAGCCAGTTATCTAGCCCAGCGCAAGGCTAGCACAAATGACATCTGTTACCACCAATTCCACTACAAGATGGACGACGTTATCGTCAACCAGTACGTGCTCCGTTCTTCCTCCACCTCTTCCTCCTCCTCCTCCACCTCTTCAGGCCCAGTGATGCCATGTGAACCACTGGACTGCCCCACCTGTGGACACACCTACAACTTTGCCGGAAAGCGGCCACGCATTCTCTCCTGCTTGCACTCGGTTTGTGAGGAGTGTCTGCAGATCTTGTACGAATCCTGTCCGAAGTACAAGTTCATCTCCTGCCCCACTTGCCGTCGTGAGACCGTGCTGTTCACTGACTATGGGCTGGCCGCTCTGGCCATCAATACCAGCATTCTCAGCCGACTGCCACCTGACCCCGCAGGGACAGTGCAGTGGGGCAGCGACGGTGACCGCAGCTGCTATCAGACAGTGCGCCAATACTGTCAGTCAGCTTGTACTTGCCACATTGCCAATCCCCTCTCCTCCTGTGGCATCATGTAGACCTGAATGAGCAAGTGACCAGCACAACTCATCCCAAAATGATATCCAGCTGTTCACCATGTGAAAACTTAAGTCACACACATTCACCCCCTGAACAATCACAGATGTATCTGTATATTTAATAGCACAGGATGCTATGTGGACTTAAAGTGAAAGGGACACTTGTGTGCAAAGAGGTATGATATGTCAGAGTAAATGTATTTTATGTATGAACTGATTTCCCTCTATCTCTCAATCTCTTGTTTGGATGTGTTTGTCATTGACATCTCTTTACATGGGAATGCCAAGGGAAGTCTATCTCCCCCATCCTGGGTATAATAAAGACCAATAAAGAATTTAAAAGTCTACAACTGTTTGCTTGGTCTGTATAAACTTGGTCAGTCATTACATTTAAAGGGCATAGGTTGTGAATTACATTTCCATTGTTGTATAGACAGATAATTCCACCTCAATCTTACACCACTGGTTCTCAATTGTTATTATTGTCTCACCCAGTCAAGATCTTCAAACAAGCACTTTGTAATTCTGTTTGGTGCCACTCATGGGGCAGAAATGATTAATTTAGCCTTTTAATGCATAAACACTGAGGACGAACTGTATACAGAACACTTGATATTGAAGCCCAGGATACAATGGAAAGAACAGTATTAATGGAAGCACTTGACTTAATACATACACTACTTTACTATACACTTCATACACTAAAAAATACTCAAAAATACTTAGTCAAAAAATATCAAATAACAAGACATTTTCTGTTTTACTATAGTTTAACAGCATTTACTGACTGTGATTAAGTATCACAAACCTTCTTTATTACAAATAAGTTAAAAAATTACAGAAAAAACTTTTCAAAAGCTTTTTAAAATTAAACATTGTCCCAGGCAACAAAACATACTTTCATGTTTCGCATACCAATCTTTGGCCTCTTTTTCTTTCATAATTCTTCCAACTCAAATCAGTATTTGATGTCCATTTTTTTGTTTGCCAGGTAAACCAGGGGCACTTGACTAGCTGAAACATTGTAAGACTGTACTGAACACATCTAAAGACCTCCATTGACTGGAACAAATTATAGTCTTTGACAGTCAAAGAGAAGCACAAACCTCAGTCAGTCCAAGACACAACACACTTAACATTGACATTCTGCCAAATCTGTCAATCTGATATACAGTGTGGGTGAAAAGTACCTAGGCATTAAAAATTGATAATAAAGTCCACATTTATAATTCAAATGTATTGAAACAAATTGTACATGTACTTTAATACATAAAAATGAAAAAGCAAATCTTTAAATTTCAACATAAGCACAGGTGGTGTCAACCAGTTCCCTCAAACGGCCAAGGATACAATGACTTCTGAAGGAAGTTGTTTGGGATATTGCGTCTATTTAAGTTCTATTCTAAGTTCTGTAGCCAATTTTTAATGCCTAGTCACTTTTCACCCACCCTGTAGATAAGCAACTTCAACAGTATAACCCTGTTTTATCTGTTATAATTTTTTTATATGTACACAATAGTACTTTTATATGCGCATAAGAAATATACACAATGACACTTTTAATCCAATAATTACAAATGCAAATATTAAACACGTTAAAAAATTGGTTGCGAGGATGATTGGCATACAGTCAAGATGTTAGAATGTAAAAAAACTAAATGTACAAACTGTGAACTTCTACACATTAGGTACATTTATTAGTAGTACACAGTACTTACAAACACACACAGTAACAGTAACCTGACCACTGTAAAATGTAAAAAAAACTTCCCGCCTCCATGTAAAAAACTCTTAAACTATTACAGTTGTACTTTGAAATGTGTATCTTCATTCAGAAGCTGCTGACAGGACAACAATGTGACATCACGTCAAGCGTGAGGTCGTCCTTCTACTTCGGAAAATGTTCACCAGTTTGGTTGACTTTTTAGACAGACCGCTTTGAGAAAAGTCCAGGAATAATGACAAAATCAACATTAAACACTATATTTATAACATATATATAAATTCTAAACATATTGTCAATATAAAAGATAATTCATTTTATTTTCATAACTTCTTACCTTTTGGTTTCAGATTCAAGCTTTTGTGTTTCAGTTCTTTTAAGTGAAGTATCTTTTAGCTTCTGAAGTGTACTTGGCTTTTTGCAATCACCTTCCAGGGACTGATTTAATAAACAGAGAGCCATATTAATGACCTGTAAAGATTTCATGCTTTCATTGAATTCATATATGCACATTTCTGTGCTACTGTTCTATTAATATCTATGTATTTTGGCCCACTCACTGTTTACTTACAGGATCTTTGCTGTCAGTTTTCTCAAATAAGACTCCTGCAACGGATTCATCTTGAGCGAATCTTTTCCTCCCTGTGGAGAATCAGCACAAGTTATGAATCAAACTGCTATGAACCAACACCAGCGCAAATTCAAGCCGAATGGAATCAACAAAGCAATCATTCATTCATTCTGTACTGAGTTTCAAAAGGAAAAAGACAAGTGAATGACCCCATAAAATGGTATACAGAGTATAGAGTATACAGTAGATCAGGGGGCTGGGCCCATTAGGGGGTCTCAGCAAACTTCCAAGGGGGCCTCAAGATGACTTAAAGTTTTAAACTATAAAATAAGATATTTCTTAATATTAAGGATATTAAATATTAAAAACAATAAAAAATAAAACTCACTGTGACGGCGCACAGTTGCCTGAGTGTCAGACACCGATCTTTGACGAAACCCTTTAGGTTCCTCTGGGAGATTTAATACACTGGTTGAATTATCATGAGCCTTAATTTCCAATCTTTGTCTTGTGGGATAGTTTATTTCCTTCTCGTTCAGGCTTGAACACTGACAAAACATGTAGTGAAAGAGTTAATGCACTGCAAATGTGTAGTTTTAGTGTACAGGAAACAATAAGAGGCACATAACACCATATTTGTCAACCAGACAAATGAGCTTGGCTGGAGAACACAAAATGGAATGACTTCGAAGTCAAATTATATAAACTACAAAGCAACTGTTGGATCATATATCAATGTCTTGTACCTCTGTTCCAGCGTGTTGACTCTTAAGGATCTCTACCTCCTTTTGCAGGCTGTTGTTTTGCTGCTGTAGCTTTGCAATGTTCTCCAGCATCCTGCAGACCTGCTCCAGGTAAAGCAGCCCTGGAGAGAGCTGATCTAATCTCCTTTGCTCCTCTTCTTCAGACTGTTGAGACAGAGAGATCATGACCTGTATTCATCAAGAACCTCAGATGGGATCAGTACACGTCAATCTAGTCTAATTTGGTGGGATGTGAAGGACAAAAATTAAGATCTTTTTTGCTATATGGAATGTATTATGACCTCTGCTTTAGATATATCTGATCTTAGTCCTAAATACTATAAAGTATAAACTCTATACTATAGAGTTGTTTTGTGAACCGCAGCTCTGTAGAACTGAAAATCTCATAATACGCAAGCCAACTTTCTAATGTCGCTTCAAAAGAAGGGAAAAGTAAGACAATTAAAACTATTGTTGAAAAACGATTGCATGCTTTCTAAGTAAATGAATCTATAGTTTATATATATAATATAGTATATATAGTATAGCTTATAGCTTTCAGTGCATATTATGCTAGAACAGAAGATCGTATTGAATTATATGTTCAGAAACACTCTTCAGCTTTATTAAAAATTATAAAATATCTTTTAGGGGATCAACTATCGCTAGGATCTATTACTAAAAAAAGAATATAAGTTCTTCTTTATTTCTTTCTTAGTAAAAACCCATAAGTTTAGTAAGAATCAAGGTTTATATTAACAATAACCATACTATGGGCACCTTTTGTTGACATTTATCACCAAATCTTTTAAGTAAGGACCAACAAATTAGAATATTTCCTCAATGTTATGAAATGATGTTTTGGTTGTGGTTTTAGTACGTTTGGTTTCCCTCACAGTTCCTGCTAAAGTGATAATGTTCAAACATGTCCAGCACAGATCACAGATCAGCATTCTCAACCCCCACACATTCCTTTGTACCTGCGCTGGCACCATTCCAGTCATACCTCCCTCACCTGAACCAACCTGTTCAATGTCTCATAATGACACAGATAGAGACACTCATGACAGAGTCCACAGTAAGGCAACACCTTCACTACA
>JAZGTI010020987.1:0-10364 GCA_036877585.1 Botia kubotai | reverse complement strand
GTCTCCTAAAACGCCGGATCCGTGTGGACGAAACGCCAATACGATAAAAAATGTATACGTATGCAGCGAAACGCGTCTTCGTGTGGACAGGCCCTCATTTGCAAGTCAAAACACTTAAATGTTGTAGGAGAGTTCAACACCTTGGGAGCTGAAGCATTTTATCTGACAAAGTGCTCTGAAGTACCTAAAGATCAAGATAAAGAAGGCCTGGAGGAAAACGATACAAGCGTTTCATCCTGCTGCATGCACCCACGAACATCTTATCTACTGCTAAAGGCTCGGCCTGCAAGACACGATCCTGCTGGCATTTCAAAGCACGGTTCCCCCTTCGGTTTAAATTCTCAGAGCCCATATAGACATAGGAATCCACTTTTACTTTAAAACCTTAAAGGGGGTACCTTAAAGGGGGTACCTTAAAGGGGGTACCTTAAGGGGTACGATAGTTTGATATATCCAAATAGTAAAAATGCTTCTATTTGGCAGATTTTCAACATTAATTTTTTTTATTTAAACAATTTTTAATTTTCATACTGTTATGGCTCCACAAGTGCAAAGCCGGACAATTCATGTTATTTTACCATGAGAATGTTCCAAACAACTAGGAGAAAACTAATGATGTATAGCTGATATCAACAGAACGTTTAGTCCATACAGCTGTCGGCTAACACATTTTGACAACAGTGTCTTAAAAACGCTCCCTCTCTTGTCCTAAACAGAGCCCCCATTTGATGAGTCTTCAGACTACATCAGGTATCCGGCCTATTGCTCAGGCACATGAGATGGATTCGAGAGGAGCCAAAGGGGCACATGGGTTTCAGAGGAGTTCGACCTCTGATGACGACTCTGGATGCGCTCTGGAGGAGTACACTTGGGTTCCTCCTGGATTACGACCTGATCAGGTAAACCTTGAGCCTTATGCCTTTTCCATTGTATGTTCATAAAAAATTAAGATGGCCACATTCTCAACACTTCAAACTATCTGCAGAGAGACGAAAATTGTTCAAAACCTGTTTTAAATATTAAAATTTATTTTCCCTGTTTGACTCCACAATTTAGAAAGCTGTGACAGTAAATTTAAGGCATATTTTATGACAGTCAAAAAACAGAACCACTACACAAGAATTCAAACCACTCTTCTGGTTTTGTAAGTGCCTTCCACCACAGTCATCAGAATCTCAGCCAATTGTGAGAAAATGTTTCTGATGTAAAAGCAGCCAGTCAAGCTTTTGAAATCTGATGGCTGCCAACACACACGGGTAGGAGAGTTTCAAATGCGGTTCCAGCATCTAACCGTGAGGTCATCTGGGGTTTAGAGAATGCAGGCATGCCTCCCTTGCATCTCAACTTCATCTGCCTGAAATCACAGCTGCACTCAACCTCGTTCAAGGACAATCACTGCTACATGAATCTACACACTAACACACTTATGTCTGCCGAGCTTTCTGATTGTGCTAAGAGTGGATCTGTCAACCTCGACAGTCGATCCATATATGACTGACTGGGTGATGATGGGTACCATGAAGCCAGACTGAAGGTTTACAGAAGTAGGCATGCATATAACCCTGGTGAAGAAGAGTTTGCGAGTTCCCTTAATGGGTATAAAGAGACATCAACTTACTCTATAGAGGCTAAAAACTTTTAAAGGGCAACCCAACCAGTAAATATCTCCAGAGAGCACTGATGTGAGCACAAGGAAAATTAGGGAGAAAAATTAGGGAGAGATTATTTACTTGTCGGAAAGCTGCCAACGAAACACTGCGGCAAGGAATGAGAATTAGCAGTAAGTTCTTTTAATCCTCCCCGCTGTGTCCAAACTGTTGCGTTTTATTTCCCCACAGAGATGAGCTCCAGCAAGTGGAGTCATTAAATGGAAAAATGCTTAAACAACCAACTGCATACTAAAGTTAACAGTAGCTTTTTAAAAAAAACACATTATGATTTTTACACTTGTAGTTTGTATTGCAGAATCATCAAGAAAGCTTTCAGGAAATTGCTACTGTGAAATCATTTTTTTATCCTTATTTTTTCATTATTTACTAGTTTTACTAGCTTAGTAATTCCTCTGGTTTGAAAACAAAATAGGCCTATCACCACTGATCCACCTTTGTGTGTTGGTTTAAACCTCCAAAATTGTTCTTTTGTGGCTCAAGCACTAGTCTCAACAAAATGGCCATTTAGAAAACCGGTTTAATTCCCTGCTGTGTTCAGTAAGCAAACAAAACTGTGTCTTGGGGCTAGTTGGCACTTTGCTAAAATAAAGCAATACACAAACACACATGCAGGACCGGTGGAGGTGGGGGTGGGGTCTGTTTTCTTTACCCCCACCTTCCTCTCATTTCTTAAACTTGGAGTGGGAGGCTTAACGTCCCTATAAGTTTTTCCTGTCGGTTCTGCGAAACGTGCTGTAATCACCATTAAATCAGGAAAAACTTTGTGACTGGAAGGCAAAAATGGATTTCTTTGAGTACTTGTAGAAGTTGTAGGGAATTGAGGGCAATTTGTATGACAGCTCTCCATATCAAATCCCACCCATAAATATACCCCCAACCCCAGTTACAAAAATAACAGTCCACATTTTTTTTACATAGCAACACAACACAACACAAGGGATGTTCCACCAGGCATCTGTCTCTGTGTCTTTAATGGTGTACTGCCTCATAAATATCTCTCAGGGTCACCAATGGCAGATGCTAATGTTGAAATACTTTGTATAAGTCAATGATATACCCACTTGCCCCTTGTTGGGGAGACAGTTGGGAGAAGTTTGTATGACAGGTTCAATGGTGTCTCATTTCAGCTTTCAGCTGTTGAAAGTGAACCCTAATCCCTTCACTCTCCATTTGCCTGCTATCTCCATCAGGTCCAGATCTACTTTTCCTGCCTGCCAGAGGAGAAGGTGCCGTATGTCAACAGCCCAGGGGAGAAGTACAGGATCAGACAACTCCTCTATCAGCTGCCACCACATGACAATGAGGTCAATAAACCACCTCAAAAAAAGATAAATGAACATTAAAAGTGCTGCAGATGACATCACCTATGCAGTTACAATACACAATGGTTTTACTAGAAGACTTTATGGTACGAGCAAAATGTTAACTGTGGGTAATCCTGTGCATACAAATTCCTCCTACTTTGCATACAAAGATGCTTTGGTTGTACTAGAAAGGAGTATCTTTTCCCTTCCACTAGAGGCAATAAAATTGTCCTCTGTGACTTTAATGACACTTACTGTCAAAGATACAATTGTGTGCTTTAGCAAATTCCTCACATTACTGTGGGTTACAGATCTGAAAGACTCTTCAAGTGTGGCATCTTTGTTTACCCCCCTGCAGTGCCAAACAGAGCAAATTGCTTGTCTTTGGTCTTTTTGTATGACTTCCCCAAGTCTCCTGTAAACTCTGAGTACTTTTTAACTCCGCCTCAGAAATGTGGGAAAAAGAAATGGTACAACATTGGCACAAACTGCTTTTCTGTCTCCGCCTCTTAGAAAGAGGATAAAGTCTGTTTATTATTTAAACAAATAAACTTTTTTTACTTTTATCTCTTTCATGCAGATCCGATACTGCCAGTCCCTCAGTGAGGAGGAGAGGCGGGAACTCCACATGTTTAGCATTCAGAGGAAGAAAGAGGCACTTGGCAGGGGAACCCCAAAACTGCTTCCCAGAGCCCTGCAGCACAGTTGTGAACATGTATGTACATCCATGTGTCATTTTTCTTAAATCATAGAAAAAAGTCAGATATAACTACAATTCAAAGGGCTTTATTCAAATGCTCTACTTTTGAAAGAACAGAGTACCTTGCAGGTTGACCTTGACTTGGAACCACCCTCCATCCATCAACCCTTACACTTAAATGAAGCAGATAGAAAGAGCCTATGGTTGTTTCTGTTACCATTAATTCTGGCCCTATCAATTTTATTTAGTGTCATGAAAATGAAGTTTCTGCTTCATGCTCTATTCCTTTAGAAGCAGTGTAAAAAGTATCATTGCTTACAACACACAATCTTTGGCTAAAGACCATCTCCTCAGGACCGCCATATGTGAGCCAGTGCATGTTTTCCCGTTTCCTGTTGGGAAGATCTATAAACATATACAAAAAACTTTGGACTAGCATCATAATGCTTCCAAAACCATATGTATTCCTTCACCACACAAGACAGCAGAGCAGTACTGATCTTGGATCTCGGATTTCCGTTGCTGAAACAATGTGTGGGACACTCAACACCCCGTTTCCAAGGCCAACGGCCATGTAGAAATAATGTGAAACAGCTGTGAAATTAATACTTTGGCAACAGCATTTATAAAAAGACGCATGATCATGCATTTCGTCATGCTTAAATGGTCTTTAGAAGGCTATTTCAACAGAGGTGGAGGTCCACTTGATTAAAACTTAATGTTGGTGTTCCAAACAAGAATGCAGGGTTATACAATGTAATCCTGACTTTGTCTTACCAAAGCAGCCTACATTAAAGAGCTGCCAGCCATTGATTCTCATAAGATCTTGCTTTGAATTTCAGTGTAAAGAGAACATCCGGGGTGGAGACATGGCAGTGTTTGCTTCAAGAGCAGGCCCTGGACCGTGCTGGCATCCAGCTTGCTTTAGCTGCTTTACCTGTCATGAACTTCTGGTAGACCTCATCTATTTCTACCACAATGGCAACGTCTACTGTGGTAGGCACCATGCAGAGCTTCTAAAACCAAGGTGTTCTGCATGTGATGAGGTGAGCCTATTAAGTCTTTTTTTTTGCATCAAATTATGTATTTTACATAAAGTCAATACTAAATGCACATAGTCTAACAGGAATTGTTAAATTCGTCTGTGCCCTCAAAGATAATTTTTGCTGACGAATGTACCGAAGCTGAGGGCCGTCACTGGCATATGAAGCACTTCTCCTGTTTTGAGTGTGAAACAATATTAGGAGGGCAGAGGTACATCATGAAGGACGGCCGACCCTTCTGCTGTGGATGCTTTGAGTCACTGCACGCAGAGTTTTGCGAGGCCTGTGGGGAAAACATTGGTGAGTAACTTTTTTTAACAACAATGAATACTATAGATTTCATGCTTTTTTGCAAAATGACTGTTTCACCATTGTTGTTAACCAATGCTTTGATTTTATTCAGGAATAGACCACGCTCAGATGACATATGAGGGTGTACACTGGCATGCCACTGACAAATGCTTCTGTTGTGCCCAATGCAAAACCTCCCTGCTTGGCTGCCCCTTTCTTCCAAAAGAAGGTCGGATATATTGCACCAAGGCCTGTAGTCTAGGTGAGGATATCCATGCCTCTGACTCTTCTGACTCTGCCTTCCAGTCTGCCAGGTCACGGGAATCTCGGTGTAGCATACGAATGGGCAAAAACAGTCGCTCTACAGAGCCGTGCAGGCAAACACAACTATTTCCAGCAACAGAGTATGGCATATCTACTGTCTGTGATGAAAACACAGAGAACATGTGCCATCAACTGACGAGACTTAACTTTACAGAGGACAACTACTGGAGAGACAGGGAAGAGCAAGAAGGGCCTGAAGACTGTGTGGAAGATTGGGCTGAACATGATGACTACATGACCCAACTCCTCCTGAAATTTGGAGATTGTGAAGGTATCCAGAAAGAGGATACCAGACAGGCTGAGCAATCGATGACAAAAGACTTTGAGTCCAGAAGGATCAAACCAGAGATAAAGATCAGTGGCCATAATTTAGCAAATAAAAAGCTTTACATGGATATGTACTGGGCCCAGTCTCAGGATGGACTTGGAGATTCTGCCTATGGTAGTCATCCTGGGCCAGCTAGTGCTAGAAAGATTCAAGAGCTGGAGCTTGATCAGGGAGCAGGCCATGGATTCTGGTCTGAGCCTAGGCAATGGTATGAAGACTCTTTGGAGTGCATTACAAGTGAATTTCAAAAGGGAGAGCACAGCGTTGGAGATTCTATGGATTCTCTAGCTCTCTCAAATATTACAGGTAGGAATGTCTTCATATTTTCTAGTTTATTTTCAAACAATTTAAATCACTCTCCATCTTCATAAATCTTGTTTACCCATTCCATCACTTTAATTTTTCAGGACCTTCAGCTGATGGAGACAGCAAAGACAGACAGACCATGTACCCCCTCCAAAACATACAAGAGCAGGAAAGAGAGGTGGAAGAATGTGATAACTATAGTAACATGGGCACACTAAACTCATCGATGCTTCATAGGAGTACAAATTCCCTGAAGAGTCTAAACTCTGAACTGGACCATGAGGTGGCACTTGAGGAACCAGAGAGAGAAGCTGACAATCAAGAGGATGGAATTCCACCTTATTTTGGAGAGGATCCAACCTCTCCTTTGTATCTTCCTGCCCGGAGAAGAACCAAGTCTCAATCACAGCCTCTATTCAGACCTCAACAAGTCAAGTTTTCTGATGATGTTATGGATAAGGGATATTATGATGGTCTGGGCTTGAGGCAGCCACCAATGAGTGAAAGGACTCATAGACGGACCTATCACATGGAGGAGCAACCGAGACGTCCTACTAACAGACATCACAAACGCAGACACAGCCGAAAAACACGCTCAGATAATGCCTTGCACTTACCTATGGAGCAGGCAAAACTGCACATTGTGCCTCAGATAATTAGCTCAAGCATACCTGAACCCAGGAATGGTATCCTCCTTAATCAGTCTACACACAATCAGCACCCTAATCACCAAAGCACATCACACTATGCCCAGCAGGGCGTGGTCAGAGTGGACCACTTACAAAACTTTTATGATGATGAAGATGACTGGTGTTCCACATGCTCCTCTTCATCCTCAGAGTCTGAAGAGGAGGGGTTCTTCCTTGGTCAACCAATCCCCAAGCCTCGATCCCAAAGCTTTCATTATTACACAGAGGACTATCCAACCCGCGTCACAGCTTTAACAGCCCCTTTCGGCTCACGGACCAAACCAAAAAAGAAAGGTCACAAGGGCAAGAACTGCATAATTTCATAGACTTCAGACTAGATCTCTAGCTTGCCTCTTTTGCAGATGGAACATACACATGCCTGACCCTAATGAAAGCGGAGAAAACAACGCTTTTTTTATTTGACATTTGTTTTTGTCTTTAAAAGTTCAGCATGCTAGTTATGTTTGTGTTGTATGAACATTGGAAAGTAACTTGCAATATTTCCTTGTACATTGTATAGCACAAGCATTATTGCCAAAAGCAAAATTACCAAGTAGCATGTAGACTAACTAAATAATTATTTAACAGTGCAAGCAATGTATATTTGTTAAATTAAGATACTGATACTTTTTATATCCAAATATGTTAAATTACTATAATTACTTGCCTCATGGATCGAGTCATGATTAGTAATGTACAAAATTGAGGTTTCGCCATTATATTGGCAAGGGTTTTGCAAATGCAATATATATATGTATGCACTATTCACGTTTAATGGCCTCATTAGGTTACGTAGGGTGTAATAACTGTGCCCTTAAACATTTCACTGCCCAAGATATGCATATGGGCTTAAACAGTGTTGGTGGAAGACCTTTCCCTTATATTGTACATTTAACTACTGGTAACTATACTATCCCATTTTAACATTAAGATATCAATAAAGGAATTTATGACAGATTAAATACATTCAATGGCTGGTCTGTTTAAGGCCGATAATAAAAAATATATATTTACGTGCTATATAAAGCAACTTTATTTACAAACAAGACATAAAGGGTTTAGTAAATCAAAACAAAAACACGCCTTATAGTAGTTCCAAGACATTGTAATACTATAAAGGGAAAGCTACACAAATACCTCAGTTTTCATTATACAACAGCTGAAAAATTGATTTAAAAAGAATGAAAATATATTACTGTCAGACACACAGCATAACCGTATTACTGATAGCAACAATTAGCTGAACGCGTACCCATTATTCACTTTATTTGTTAATTAAAACATTCGTCAAGTACGCACATCGATGTAAGTGACTTTTTTAAACATAAACATCAAGACAATTAAAAATGTCTATATAATCAAAGTCCCTCTTCAAGCACTGCTTTTCTTGTCTTCGCTATTTTTTTAATCACAATGTTGAAAGGTAACAAATTCTGGATGTACAATTTAGCATCAGCTAGTATGAACGGATGAATGTGACTGTCTCAATGACAAATATACAGATATCGTTCTGGTCGCATAGGAGACACAGTGTACACCATATGACAAGGCCTTCACGTGATCCATCAGATACAATGAAGGTCTTTTGTGTAGGCCCAAGAGTAACACGAATCAAAACTGCTGGTCAAATGAACCAGTGTCTCCTTAGACGGCAGGTTCAGGCTGCCGCAAAACCTCATCGAGATCGGCTATGAAGTGCCGCAGGTCCTCAAGACATCGCTCACGGATCTCGATCAGGTTCTCTTTTAGTGGGTTCTGCAGGGGCTTCTCTAAGGTGGGTTCTTTGGCCACCAGCATCTTCACCACCATTCCAAATGTCTCGCAGTCCTGACGGTACACCTGCCCAAAACACAGCCCGATGTTTTATTATAGCATAATATACACAATGTTCGTGTCTTTTAACTCTACATCGGCTACACCGAACAAAATGAGAAGGACATATAGAAACGCTTTTTTTATAAGTTGTGATTGCGAAATGAGGGACAAGTCTTCTGAATTTTCTATTCACTTGCCTTTGAATACAAACACACATGCATAGACAAGCACAGACAACAATTTGTTGATGGTAAAGATTCTTATCTCCCGGCGCAATACGTTTTTTCTCCTGGCCTGTTTGGGCCAGTAGCTCAGATTTGTACCTGCCACAGTGACATTTTCACTGACCTGAGGCAAAAAAGAAAAAACGTATTTTTAGAGGGTCTATCATTTGTGATAATAGCTGTAAACAGACTCCAAAATTAACACACAGGTTCGCACCAGTTAGCCAGTAACTGTTAGAGGTGCTGCAACATTAAACATGATTTATGGTAAGAATGATACTTGTAAGTGATGTACGATTCAAAAAAGATGTACAAACAGTCAAGAAACATCTGTTGCACATCTTCTAACAACTTAGACCTTTTTGCTCCTTAACTGGCACAAATATCTCTCACACCAAGATCATTCTTAACATCAAGCCCCAAATCCACGCCAAGTATTTAAATCAAAGCAGAATCACCTACTTAGCACATATGGTCCACCCAAGGTTTCAATGATCTCACTAAACAGATTCATGAAGCCATCTTTAAACTAGTGAAATCTAACTTGTTTTCCAGATGAGGTCACGGAAGACGATAGACAGAGGGAAGTTTTGTTTTGTGTATTTAGGAGAATGCTCAGTCTTCTGATCTGCCATCCAGCCCTAAGTCTGAGAGCTCAGTTATGTTTGTTGTGGTTGGATAATTAAACACTCCTGGCCATCAAAGCAACGCTTGAGACCCGGGGGAGTCCCCATAACCTCTGCAATTACCTTCACTCGCACTCAGCCCGTAGGAGAAGTCACTTATAGCTAAAGATTGTATCAGGAATTTACTCCACAACTTACATCAGGAGACTGTAATAAAACCAGAACGTTCTGCTCTGTCATGACTTTACAGTTTTACGGAGCAGCACAAGGCCGGGGGGGTTTCAACATACAATAGCCAAAAAAATGTCCATAAAGTCACTTTGCCCTCATGCAACTTAGTTTTGAGACAAGACTTAGCATTTTTGGTTTGCAGGTTTCATTCAGATCTAATCCAATGTGCTTTAAACGTTTTATTATAAATTTAATGTTTTTGTCTGCAACACAATATATATATTGTACACACACACACAACATATGGACACAGTATATATTGTACATTCATTATGTTGTCACTCAAAGCTCAGGGTCTGTAAAGCAATATGCAAACCCAACTAATTGTGCCGACTCATAATTTGGCAGCAAGCTCCTCGTTAGCCGTTCATGTGAGGGCTCGTTCCCAAGGCTAGTCAGGTTCTAGTAAAATGAGATCACCTGGTTCCAGGAATACCAGGGCCCACACACGAAGCCCCAGAGTTCTTGTGCGAGAACTCCCCTCTAATACTCATTAAGACCAAGTAAGAGAGTCCATGAGATCACATCTAAGAGAGTTCATTAGAACGTTCCGGCACAGAATGAATAAATGATTTGGACAGAGAGAGGAAGTTCATAGGAGCCCGAGGTTATGAGTTAAGACAGACTGCAGTTAGAATGACAAACAGTGTGACTGTTTACTTTCATTACCAGTTCTCCAATAAACATGGTTGCTGGGGCCTTTTAGCCTGTGCACTATTTTAAGACTGGCCACGTGGGGTTACAACTGTATGTGTGGATACTTGATGAGAAAAATATGCCCAAGCTACTGTTATGATGGTAACAGTTGTGATT
>JAZGTI010020986.1:0-10364 GCA_036877585.1 Botia kubotai | reverse complement strand
TGTTTTTAATTGAGGTGAAATAGAAGTCATGATTTATCATGTATAAGAACAGTGTTTCTTTATTTAGGTATTTGAATTAATCTGTATTTTACTGTATTTCACTTTATTGGCACCAAAAGGAGGAGTTTGTTTAGGAGTTACAGATGGTTGTGAGAATGAAACACAAATAAGCCGATAGATGATAGTTTGGCTATACCGCACATTGTAATGTTCTGATATAAATAAACTTTGTGACTATTAAAATTATTACTTATATACATTTCAACAGTTCAGGCCAATGTTGTATCTAAAACACTGATGAATAACATATGGTTACCCTCCTGTTTTTACCTCTTGTATCAGGTGTGTAAGTAAACTGGACTTCATAACAGATTCATCCATTTGCATGTCATTAAAGGTGGGGTGGGTGATTTTTTGTGATGTTGTGGTCTAAATATTTTTATATATTTATGTGAAAGGTGCAGGACCATGAAATGTAGTAATTGCATTCGGCTCTGTGAAATGTCTCAATGTCATGTATTGGAGGAGGCGTGGCTTTGGAGAGGGCTCTGAAGGGAGGGCCTCTCTTGCTAGCCTCTCTGAAATTGCCTACCCTATACTATCAGTACTGCAACAAGCCTGAAAATATGGACTAATACCAGAGTAATCACATGAAATGTGATATTGTAGATTTACTATAGTGTACTGGAGTGTTTACAAAATGTTCACAAATATCCAGTATTATCCTTCCTTTTGGCCAGGAATATGTGGCATATTTGTAATTTGCACGTCCCCCCTTAATAACAACAATAAAAATAGTTTTTACTAAAAACTCTGTTTATACTAAAAACTACTACATTAAATAATACAAGCAGCCCAGTATGCCGACAAAATTCCCCCTCCTCTTCAATTTTAGAATTTATAATTTCTGTGTAGTTTCGCGATTACTAAATAGGGATTTGAAAAAAGGCTAAAATCACCCACAAAAAAGCAATTTCTTTAGCTCTATAATCAAATATATATTTACATGTGATGTTTACATGTGATTTTTTTTATTTCCAGGCCAGGAAAAAATTCCTGGTTTTTCCATGACCATAATAATGTGTTTAATAAAAACTGCAATAAAACATTCAGATTTAATGGCATCATGTAAAGTTTGTCACCATGTATCACTATAGCAACCCAGTATTTAAAAAAAGGGATCTTCACCGTTTTCTGCAAATGCCTTGTACTGCTTTTAGGTTTAAACTTTGTTGCATGGCCCACATTTCACCTCCCGATTTGGACTGTCATATATGACCCATATTCCTTGCCCGAATTCTTGCTGATAAGGACAGGAGAAGTGAGTTATGAGGATTTGAGATAGAAAACTGGGTTGTGTGGCAAAAAAGACAACAAGAGACGAAATAAGTGAGCAGCTCAGCGTTTCTTTTGTAAATGCTCTTTTGTAACATGTTTGTTCTGTTTGTCTATTATATATACTCCCCCTTTGTGGCCAGTGTCACATTCAGCACCATTGCTCAGTGTTCCTCTAATCCTTCTAAGCTCTGTGATTGGATGTTTGGTCAGTGACTGTCTAGTTTTCTACACATGCTTCATTGTAACTTGATGACCAACTACGCCACCTAGATCCACCAAGCACAAAATATGCCAGAATCATGTACTGACTAATTGATTAACTGTTACAGCAACTTTGCTTTTTAAACATTGAGTGAACGTAAACTTGACACTGTTTACAAATAAATCATCATTCATAACTTGATTCCTAAATAATTGCTTATCAGTAAAACTGGGCCTCCTAAGAAATTCTATTAGGACCAATAATATAGAGAGGCCTATAATATATATAGGCCTAAAATTATGTTTGACACAGTGAATATCCTGCTTAATAAATCATGTTGATCAGAACAATAATGTTTAAAGTACTGTGTGATAAGTGACATCAAGCAGATGTTCTGCTTGCCCATTTCTTTAGAAGCTTAGATAACAGTTATACAAAAATTATAGTTATACAATAACAGAATAAAAATTTCTGCTCCCCCTAGCTGTATAAGAGTAGCAGGTCTCCTCTCTGAATATATACTCCCCCCTTTGAAATATTAATATAAATATGGCAAACTCTGAACTGTGTACAAAGCTTTTGATGAGACATACTGTAATATACTGGCCTCTATCCGTGTTTCAAAAACAGACAGTTATGAGAGTCTTTTGAGTGAAGGCACAATTGGATGGGATGAACTGTGGACAGAATAGCTGAATGAAGATTGTTCTGAAGAGAGTTCAGACTGTTGTAAGTGGTCACAGGGGCTGGAGCTTCAGCCAGCTAAGATCATCTGACCTACAGAAGAAACAAAAATACAAACACTTAACAAAAGTTACTAAACACAAGAACATAGTATAGTATAGTATAGTATAGTATAATACTGCGCAGTATTCAGTAAAAGCTATAACGATATAAAGCATAAGCTCTATAAGCCCAAAAAAAGGCCTGGTGCACTTTTGTAGTGTATTTGTAAGAATTTACAAGTGTTATTTTAGGTTATTTGGTTCACTCACTTTGCCTCTGCCTCGGTAATCACTCGTCCCTCAGCCAACCTCTCTGCCACCACTGACACTGCAGGCTCAACATTCAGTCCTGCTGCAGCCACCACTTCATCATCCCTGTAGTTCATAGCTCAGAATTAATATTTCATGCTTTACATAAAAACCGGTAAAGCTGTGCTTTTACATGTTTTACATGTTACAGCTTCTTACTTGAGGTAAAGTGCCAAAAATGTCATGTTCTCAAATTTCCCCTTTAGCACCATCTCAGTGTATCCCTCTCCATACCCTGCACACATCAAACGGTGTGTATATATTTACTTTTAATACATACACTTGCATACAATTACCAGCTTTATAAAGTCTTATGAAAACGTGCTGCTAAATAGGGTGTGAGATGTTCGGTTGACCGCACCAGCATATCGAATGGTTCTCCCCAGCAGGACGGTCCAATAGAACGGCACTGTGTTTAGCTCCACCTCCCTGTGCAACATGCTGAGGGCTGCGATCCTTCCTATTAAAGCAAATATTATTTTGGTGTCTGCCAAATCATAGAACGTTTAAGCTTTCTATCAAATATATTTGAATTCCAGAGTGCTTCATCTTGTTCATGTTAAGTGCCATAGTTTATCCTTGCAATTAAAACATGAAATTAAAAAGGGGGGTTGGGATCTTGTCTGGGTAAATAGACTAAAATTATTGCTGACTCCAATGCTTGTGAATGATGTGCCTCTTTTCCTAATACAACCTGTACTGACTAGCAATAGCAAGGAGAAATGATGTCTTATGTCTGTTATACGCTCAAGACTATTGGCTATTTAAAAAAAGGGGCAAGCCCTTCGATATGTCCCGCCTTAACATCCTGTTTCATCACTGATTGTCTTACTTTAGTATTATTAATCCTTCCTGAACGTAGAGTTTTAGATGTGTAGAAGATACAGTAGATGTACAACAAAAAAATTGGATTACCATGCGCCTGCGCTACCTGCCAGTGGCCAATGTTCACTCTCTCGCCTTTTGCCATTTTAAGAGGAAAGGTGGTCAGGTCTCCTGCACAGTAGACATCTCTTACATTGGTCCTCATGTACTGTAAGACAGGTGCATGATTCAGGAGATTTGAAGAAGAAAGTGACAGAGCAGAAAGAAGGTGATCATAAGCTCCTACCTTATCCACAATGACATAGCTCTTGGAGTCCATCCTTATGGGACTTTCTTTCAAAAACTCTGAATTGGGATTTACACCTTGTATGGAGGTAATTGGGGAGATGAGAGCACAAGAAGATCTTTGAAGGAGCTTTCAGAGAATTACATTGTGTCAGAATAAAGTAAAAGGTGTGATGTATTTTATAAGGTTTGGGGTCTTTTGACAGCACAAGGCTATATGAAATGGTCTATATTCTTCTACCTATTGTACATACCAATTCCAACAATTAACAGGTCAGCTTCAATAACGGTGCCACTCTTCAGTTTTACTGCTTTAACCTGTGAAAACACGTAGTTCTATTAATAGGCCAAATGAACTAGAGGAAAAACTGACCATTGCCAAATTTGGTCCATTTCTCTTAACATTCTATTTATTGATAAGTTTAAAGCTGCAATCCATACTTTTGTTTGTGGAAATCAATTATTAAACAAGCACATATCAGATCAGTTGCTTAGAATTTATGATAATTCACATTAATAATATAACTCAGCAAGTAACTTCCCGTTTTATGTTTCAAAGCGTTGGCGATTACGCCAAAAGTTCCGGATTGAAGCTTTAACTTAAAAATAAAACATAACATTTTTGAAAAATAACTGTTGACCACACCCTCCTGTTCTCGCCTTGAACCTCTGCGACAGCGTCATTCATGTAGAAGACCACCCCTCTCTCCTCCAGCATCTCAGACACACAAGCAGAGTAAGAAGATAACTATTTTTTTTAAAACAAAGTAAATATTTGTATTGCTGAGATGTTCCTCAGCCTTTATCACTTACCATCATGGTGACCTTTCCTATCTCTGGGCCCAGGGTCCTCTGATAGGGAAGCTCACTGCTTCCAATGATTGTGATACTACTGGCCATGTCTATCATGTAGGCCGCCACCTCCATGCCTTAAAACAGCAAACAAGATGGATTAGTTTCTGGCAAGAATAATACATATTATATATGTATATATGTATAATAATACATTTGTTTGGGAATTTTCACTTGATAACATGTAAAAGTGAAAATAGAGTCAAAGGACGGAAGAAGGTGGTGTGTTTGTGTGTGTACCAACGAAGGAAGTGCCCACAACGACTGTCCTGCAGCCCATACAGGCGTAGTGGATGCTCCTGGCATCTTCTGGTGTTTCCAGCATCAGCACGTTCTCCAGGTCTGCACCAGGGCAGTCTAAGCATTTTGCTCTGAAAAAGAATGACTGTAAGTACAGTACGTTCTTCATTACACAACAGTTCTAAACAATATATCATTGGACACTTACCTACATCCTGTTGCAATAAGGATCTGGTCATAGCTCTGGATTAAGCCATCATCAAACGTCACTGTTTTCTTGTTTGTGTCTATTGATAAAGCCTAAATAAAAGGCAACACAGGGTTTAATTCATGTGATTCTGGTAATGGTGTGGATGGTAGGGATGGTGGAATTCACAATTTAGATCTCACCTCTTTCTTTAGCCAGACCTCAATATCATACTTATGAAAAAATTCCATTCTTCTCATTAGTAGACTGTCACTCTCAGCATTCATTACCTAAAGCAGGATTGGATTAAACTTTACTTTTTGCAGTTTGCAGACCCCAACCCATCAACTTTCTCTATTTTTGTTAAGGTTTGTTAATTTGACACAAAGAATTGTTTTAACCACATAGAGGCATTACAATATCTTTATGAATAAAATAACAGTTTTTGTAAATGTTATACTTTTTGAATTTAAAATAAAAGTCTGAGAGTCTTGTAATGATTTACATTAATACATTTTTGATGCAATGATGATGCAATCATAATATCTGACCAAAATAACCTAATTGTCTTCTTCCATTAATTTTCACAGTGAATTGTAATAAGCATGTCTCATTGTCCCTGCATATATTTAACCATCAAAAGCTATCTTTGATAGCACACTGTGACCATGACTATGTGTTGATTCATGTGTGCAGTCTAAATAAAGCAGGATGTGTGTGGGTGTCATGACAACAGCAAAGTGATTCTGAAGTAGCATTTCATTAGTACGGAACAAAAGGGAGAACCTAAGTCTATCAAGTATTATTTTACTGCCTGTTCTGTTGCAAAACTGTCAGAAGACAAAAACGATAAGTCAATTTGCTTCACCTTGCTAAGTCTTGTTTTGTCATATGGAAGGAGATCATCTCTAGACACCATAATAATTCTGCCCCCGTAGTTTTCTTGTCGAAGTGTCTCAGCACAGATCAAAGAAGCTGCCCCTGCACTCAACAAAACACCCCGGCATCCACAAACATCAACGCTTTATATATGAAATAAAGTAGCCAAAATAAAAGGGAAATATACCCACAAGTATAAATCAAAAGTCAGACACAAGTTTCTTTCTCACCTCCTCCTAAGAGGATCACAGTGTGCAATACCCCTTGATCTCTAGCTCCCATCCACCTTAATCGCTTTGGTTGGCCCTGAATCTGCACAACAAGAGGTTATACATTTGCACTGAAATATTAAACTATATAAAACTCTGTTTATGTAGACAGAGGAAGAAAGTTTGGGAGGATCAGAGATGTGATGGGGCAAACCCGTCTTTCTCTGGCAGGCACGTTTAAATTATTGTCTACAAGCTTTAACTAGCTATACTAATGTTTTAATAATTGTGAAAAAATATTTAATACATTATATAGGCTATCCAATATACAGTTAATCATTCCTTAAATACTGAAACAAAGCACAACACAGAGGACCATATGAAGTGAGTTTACCTTTTTTTTAACAGACACATACACTTTGCTGTTTTCAACTTTTACCTGTCAAGAGAGAGTCACATAAAGTTAGTACCATATAGCATATGTGAAAATATCAACAAAAAGCGTCACTGTGCAAATCACGAATTGAATAAATGAATCTTTAAATGAATGAATTATTCATTTAATTTTTATAGGCCTACATTTTAATCCTGTTTCAATCTGTAGTACAAAACTGTATGGTAAATTTACTGATTATGTGTGTGTGAGAATCTATGACAAAGTGCCTTGTGACAGGGCAAACAGTCGACTCCAGGATACTCCTCCAGATCTCCAGTCTTCACATTGAAACAGGAACCGTGCCAGGGACATCGAACCCTGTAACCTGACAGGACCCCTGCAGATAAAACAAATTTCCACTAAAATGTTCCAAGCCTACAAGACTTTTCCAAAAACACTTCGCTTCTGTTTCTGTAATTTATGTATGTAAATGTCATGTAAATGTAAAATCAATGTAGTTTTGGGTTGTTTTTTATATAATCCTGTTTGCAGACACCATTATATAAGCATTTTATGATGAAATTTGTTGAAATTTGAGTTTTGAAGCATAAATGTATGCTACAGTTTATGCCAAGTTTAATTGTTGGTTTGAAATATCTTTTATTGTGACTTTTAGAGCAATTTTAGAGCCATCGCTCTTTCCTCATTCAAGTAGATAGAACTCGGTCTTGTTTGACTGCTAAAGCACCAGAGGTGTTGCAATTGTGCAGAATGCGATAACTGTCTTTAAAGGCACTTTTAGTGGCCCTGTATTTACATTAATAAAATCAATTAATGACATGCTACCTTTGCTCAGTGGAGCTCCATAGTGTGTGCATTGGTTGCTGATTGCTCTGTATTCTCCATCACAGCGTACCAGCAGAACATTGTGGTCTCCCACCTCCACTTCCATCATTCTAGATCAGAAGATCTCACATTTACACATCTTGGATTTGACATTTTCCCTCAGCAGCCTTATTTATTTAAAATGTTTCGTATCACATTTCAAAAGTTAAGACAATACTGTAACTCACTCTCCGTCATTGAGGTGTGACTCCGCACATACTTCATCTGTCACCTCTTCCTCTTGATCCACACTGTCCACTAAATCTATGACATTAATAGGCAGGATTCATAGAAAATGCATATTAAAAGTCACCATAGCAACGGGTCAGAAAAATTACGTTTACCTCAAAACGATTTAATGGAGAAGAGCATACTAACACAATGATTCAGATGTCAACAAAATAATTAGATACAGGCTTCCCACAGATTTGACCAGTGAATTTCCATGACTCATTCTGTTGGTCATGATCACTGGGTCAGGATTTTAAAAAATAATTTTGTGATTCCACTAACAAAGAGCAATTTTTGCCAATAAATTTTAGAGCAGAGCGTAACTAGAAAAGGTTATATTAATTATAGAAATTTCCAGGAGTTTTCAATTACGTTTTAAGATATTTTTTAATTGCTTTGCCAGGCCTTGAAAACAAAGATTCACTCTCCTTTACCATTACCATGGAAAGTTGTAGATAATGTTAAATCAGTTTAGTAGTAAATGACATTGATGAAGTTGTATGACACATTCTGACAGCACAGCCAAAATAAGCAAAACTTATACTGGGATTCCTTATTTAGTTTATAAATATCATATATAGCAACCTAGGTATTATACAAACCTAGGCATAGGCATTGAATATATGGAATAAGGCTTTAAGTTACAACAATGTAAGTGTACATGTAGTCATGATGGTGTGCAGTGCTACAGCAAAATGCTAGCGCTCGACAGTGACAACACAGTTTGCGCGCAACCGAATTATTGACAATTGCATTATGTCATTTTAAAAAAAGTGATGAGAAAAGCAATTAAACATCACATGACAGAACAGATTTAAAACGATAAATGCTGTAATTTTATTAAATTAATTGTGCAAAGTGGAGAGGAAACATAATCAAAATAAGTTCTAATAATAAAATAAAACTAATATTAAAATAACATTTATTTACATAATGTTTTGTAGCATATTCTGCATTCTGTTAGTTTTGCTTTGTGGAGAACAACAATACAAAATAATATGATAAACTGTGTACTTACCTGATTGCTCTTCCTCAGACATTACAGATTGATTTGCAGGAATTTTCTTTATAAAAATCTTTTTAAAACTACACTTTCCGGTGACGGCTGTCATACAGTCAAACTCTCGGGACGGCAGTCATGAATGTAATGATAGGTGAGAAAGTCCTTCATCTCGGAGACTAAACGGGTCCATTATCCGGATGCTTGAACTCATTCGAAGTTGGTTACTCCCAAAAAAAGGCCACATTTAGTGTTTTAGGACAGAAAAGGAAAATTGTGTTTCCAAAAGCTGTCAGCCAGTGGGATTGCTTAAATTGTAAAGAGGGTATTTAGTTACAGAAGAGCCATGCCATTTGTGCGGCATAACAACAGAAGAGAGAACGGCTGAGCAAGCAACACACAACAATGAACATTAGGGCAAAGTGCGTGACTCTGTGCCTCTGTGTATAAACCACTGACACCCGTGTTCACATGCTCACTTTAAGATACAATTGATTGAAATTATCTTATAAATTTAGATTTACATCAAAGAGCCTAAAAAATAGGCCTACTGTAATGAGAGCGTGCTATACACTATAGCATTGTATACTGTAAGACAAGCTTCCCACAAACACTTATCAGCATGAGAGAAACAGTCGCAAAATGTGTAACTAAAATGTTGATGAGAATCGCAGTGCTACTATGCTTTACTAAACTATTTATGCTATACTAGTCGATCATAAAACTAAAACAACAGATTCCTAATGGTTATTTAACACAAATTGGTTAAATTTCTTTGTAATATTCTCTCTTCAGGCATATAAATCCAAGACAAGAGTGTGAATTTCTTGTGTAAGTGCATTTCATAACTATTTCATTAAATTAGTCAAGGGAATCCATGTTATTGAAACTGAATGCCTTTATATACTTATAGCCAGCTTTGCTATATAATATCAAAACAGTTGGTGCTGAATACAAAGCATAGCAATTTCAGGTAACAGGTTATAGGATATTGGTTTCAGTTTAACATCTGATGTGGCTTAAAGCCTTATATAATATTTGACTTAAAATGTTGACACAGATCTCATACTTTAACTTAAGTACAATTTCTCTGCACATTTTCCACCTCTGCTGCAAGATGTCATTGTTCACCGCATAACTGATGTAATACTTAGCGTGAGGAAATGGACTGTTGACTTTCTCCCCATTATCCACAAATGGTTCTGATGAGGAAGCAGAAACCATTGACAAGGACAGAGCAGCAGGTAAAGAATAGAGAAAGAAGGAAAAACAACAAGCAGAAAATTTCAAAGATTTGACACCTGAATTTAACTTGCTGACTCTTCAAACAAACAATTGACAAAGTAATACTCAAATAGGTAAAGATGCCAAACCAGCAAGTCAGCAAACTCAGTTAAGTAACAAAATGTCAACACTTATACAGTTTGACTGATCATCACCAGTGGAAGTCATTGTAGCATTGGACTTCAGCCAATGTTTACTCCATTAAAGCATAAACGCATTCTGCCAGGAAATATAGCATTGGGAATGAGAAAACAACATCAAGCAAAACTGCTAAGATGAATATAAGCTTATCTACACACCTAACTTTGGGCTCAATCACATTTTAGCAGCTGAAAAAACATTTGTATAAACCCTGAATAATTGCTTAACCCCAGAGTGTAGAGTTCCTATGGTCAATCATTTGTCAATACTGACCAACATATCTATAGTGCAAATTAGCAAGCATGGGAAGCACCATCATGACTATATCTATATATAATGTTATGTATATATTAAATAGTCAATCCTTAATGAATACAATTTAAATTTTATGTTTAA
>JAZGTI010020985.1:0-10366 GCA_036877585.1 Botia kubotai | reverse complement strand
TCAGATTTAAGCAGAGTTTAGATTTAAGAGCAGATCAGATTTAAGAACAGTTCAGATTTAAGCAGAGTTTAGATTTAAGAGCAGACCAGATTTAAGAGCAGATCAGATTTAAGAGCAGAGTTTTGATGTAACAGTGTCATAAGAGAAGTAATGAGAGGAAATTCATACCGGGTCATTCTTGAGGTCTAGGTTGGGCAGTAACGGCATGTTTAACACGGTTTTCCTGCGGATTCCACTGTAACAGTATGTGCTGGCAATGGCATTAAGAGAAATACATGATCATTCATGCTTCCTGTGATTAACTTAATAAAACTTGAAGGAATATTAAATACAAGTGAAGCTCAATCGACACCATTTCAATTCCAGTTAACAGCCACACTTGGAATAACTTGGAATCTTATAACCGAATCTCACAGGTTCAAAATTGTTAACCTCACGCATTTACATGATTATATGTTCTTGAGGTCTGAAATGACATAAGGCACACATGCTCTTCAAATCAAGGGAAAAGGATATTTGGACTGTCCTCTACCGCCCAGTCTCCGTGCTTTAATGTTCGGGAAGATGTCGCGGATGATTTTGCCAAAGTTTGCTGCGCTCAGAGGCCGATGCTGAAGGTTGTCACAGTGCTTCCTGTTTGGATATCAAAAAGGTCCAACATGCAACTAATACGTTTTAAAAAAAGACTGCAAAAATTTACCAGACGATATACTAGTTATAACTAGTTATAAGCAATAATGAAGACTAGTGTAGGTGTTGTGCATTTTACCGGTATGTCTCGTAAACATCTTGTTTAGGCAGACAGGTGTCTGGATGTTCCTCCAGGTGGCTACGAATCCAGTTGCAGGTGTGAAGCTGGTCTGCAGTGTTGACCGAGTTTGAGTCACCACTTCAGTGCACACAGGAAAGTAGATTAAATATTTTACACACACACAATATCTTGTTACATTATGGCTAGCTGTGCAACAGAATCACATACACACATTACAGATGAATCAGTGCGTGTGTGTGTGTGTGTGTGTGTTTATGAGCTGTACCTCTTCTCTCCTGTACCTGGACCTGAGGGTAGCTGTAGATAAAGGTAGAGCTTGTCATTATCAGAGAAACGCTGCACATCTTCCTGAGGAGAGACATCACAGACACACAGAGAGGATGAAAAACTGTAGATGTACTTTACTGCAGATGAATGTTACTGTAGATGTACTTTACTGCAGATGAACGTTACTGTAGATGTACTTTACTGTAGATGTACTTTACTGTAGATGAACATTACTGTAGATGTACTTTACTGTACCAATTGTAGCATTTCAAATTTCTGAAATATCTGGTTATAAATGTTACTTTTACCCGCTAGAAAACTTACCAAGATTTTGTCCACTTTGCCCTGCACATTTTTACTGTCAAAATGATCAAAGAGAGAAAAGAAACTGAATAAAATTATTGTGAACAACATAAAATTAATATCTGATATAATATAATACCAATATAATAACACAACATACTTAAACAAATATTAGCACATTTCATGCTGAACATTGTACAGCTTTAAACAACTTTACAGGACACAATGAGTCTATCATCATCATGGTGACCGTGTAAAAATGAGGCGTTCTTACGAAATGTTGCTCTTGAGTTTCTGCAGCAGCATGCTGGGCTCTGTGTCGCCCTCCCCAGCCGAGGCATCTGTCTTCAACTGATCTTCTGCCATGTCTCAAGCACTCTGGAGTGACAAACTGCATTCAGAACAGCCCTGGACCTGAAGATCTGGGACATGACACAGTTATTAGTATGTTTACCGGCTTCAGATACTTCAAATTCAACATCTCAGAGTTATTTCAATAATCTGATGTATCACATGAAGCTATAAAGACTGGCTTTATCAAGTATATGTCATTATGATATTATGTGCACCAGGGGCTGAGCTTGTAAAGGACAAGTGATGCAATAGTGATGTTCTTTCAATGAACACCAATTTTTTAAATAATAAACCTAAAACACTACAAAAGCCCTGGACTTATCAGGCCCTGTAAAAATATTTTAAAAGTGTCAGATCGTCATATGATAGTAAATAATTGCCATTTTAAAATATTAAACGTACAGTTGAAGATCTAACATATGAATCTCTTTTCAGCAACAGGAAACACACAATCACACCACGCAAGCGCCCAGTTCGGCCACGTCTAAACACTAAAGATATTTTCCCCGTTTTAAAAATACAGCCACTCATGTAACTGTTGTCAGGTCAACCGGATAGCGACCATGCCCAAATACTGCAGGGCTGTTTTCCTGCCCCAGTGCAGTCATTTCCTCGCATTCAGACTGATGCTGTCAGCCGGTGCATGCATGATACCGGACGAAAACCCCCGGATTAAATCTGGTCACTTATAACCAGCTAGTTTAATGCATGATGATATTTATGACCAGCATCTATGAAACGTGGTTAGTTCAATTCTGGGTTTTTCAAAGCATTTGCATCCCTTTATGGGCGTATAGTAAGGCCAACCAACCAGAAAACTAGACCATCCTATTGGTTATTTATGACTAAAAGCTCATTTTTGCTCAAGTTAAGCAAATGTAACTAGAAGTTGCTCATTGTTCACTAGCAATAAACCGTTGGTATATCAGCCAAGTATAAATGACATGAGTTAGCAGCTAACGAGGTAATACGAGCCAAAGGCCGAGAGACGTCGACGTAACGTAACAGACATGAAATGTAGGGCAAGTTTGCCACAATTCATAATTAAACGATATGATTTGTAAATATTACATTATAATTTTACAGTAATATCAATGCATGAGCGAGCTAACGATAATATCACTAGCAATGACTGCTATGGAACTAGCTAGCCACATTTGTACGCCCCGAAAACCCTCGATTATTACATTAAAATACTTCATTTTCTCATAAACGACACCCATTATCACTGTACAACATTCACCTAGCGCAACATCTCATTTACATACAAAACAAGTTTAGCGTTTATTTTATAAACGAAAAAGAAACTACCTGAGACAAATATAGAGCAAAAATCCCCTTTCGGCGTATTTTGTGATTGGACGACTGTGCTATGTCTGCCTGACTACAAAGCAAAGCTCGACGCTGATTGGCTGCTCTGAGTCATCCTACTTGGATACGGAATGAAGACGCGATTTGATTGGTCAGTGTTTTATTCGAGTAAAAAAAAGAGACCTTTTAATGTGCCGCTATAAATTCGGTGTATATTTTATTGTAATAAAACACCTGTCGTGGGTCTCACTATAATGGGCAACTTCTTAAAATGTTGGCGATACATTTTAAACTTTATTTTTCATATTACACAGTTTTAGTACAGTGTTTTGTCCTGCCATTAAAATGCAATGTACAATATCG
Organism: Botia kubotai; assembly: GCA_036877585.1. Classification (NCBI taxonomy): domain Eukaryota; kingdom Metazoa; phylum Chordata; class Actinopteri; order Cypriniformes; family Botiidae; genus Botia; species Botia kubotai. Next base: position 6,996 of record JAZGTI010020985.1, on the reverse strand, counting down.
TATTTATATACATTACCTGCCATTTTCCTTTGTGTTTAACAAGCAGGGTCATGCATTTCTGTCTAGTTTTAAGTTATATGAATCTATATTTATTGTTTGTTTTAAAATGTTTATAAATAAACTTGAACTTGAACTTAATCTCTCATGTATTGCTTTGCATAATATTAAGACCATTCCTATTAAGAATCTATCAGTTTATATATAAAGTTTTGATAAATCGATGATTTTTTAATCATAGCATGTTTAAACGTACAATCTTTACATGATCAGAACATCAATTACATCCCCTTGTCAACCCTAGAGATATGAGAAACCTTGTCTTTCTTCATACCCATTTTCAGCTCAAAGTAAACGTAACGATGCATTTGTAGCCTAGAGCTTTGAGAAGCTTGCATCTTTCATTACATTAAACATAATTGCTCACATGTGAGTTATATAGAAATAGAACTATCAAATATCAGTATGAACGGTTTGAAAAATAGCTCCCTAAACGTTGTTTGTAATTGGCAATTTTGTTTCTGTAGTTAATAGATATTGATGATGTTTGTTACTTTAATGAGGTCGTTAAAACAAATGCATAATATGTATACAGTAATTAAAATATGTTGTTTAAAAAAATGATTGCGTTAGGTGTATAGCATGTCCGGACACTGCTAACGATGCCTAGCGCGAACGGCCCATCAAGACCTTTATTTTGACACCCGTCAAAAATCGGATTCAGTTCTGTTGGTTGAATGACAGCATGTTCATTTAGGTACGTGCAATATCACTGTGTTAAACAATCTGAACAAAATATAGCACATAAGACAATAATTATTAAGCACCAATAAGGTTGCGGATGTGTCAATTTACAGTACGATACAGTTGACCAATTGCTTTTAAATGTAGAGTTCAGTGTTTTGTATTAGAATATTAAGGATTTATAAAATACTTTCTGCTTTCAGTAAAATGTGGGTACTGAAATAATTCAGTTCACTAATTTAGGTGTACAAAAATGTTTGGCAACTTATATTGAGGTTAAAAATTCTGATGTACAATATTCATTGTAATAACTTTAAATATAATAACTTAAAAAAATAACTTTCTATGTCTAGCGTTCGCAACAACAGCGTAGCTTTCAATGGCAGCAAAAGCTATTAGCACTGAGGTGCAACAGAGACTGTTTTGAGCCTGACAACAGAAGCAACAGTTCTTCACATTTAACGATTATTTATGATGGAAAAATAATGTGTGTATTCTGCAACCTTTGTCAATAAAGCCAACAAACAATTGTTGTACTCAGTTTTATTGCTTCGAGGCCACAATCAGATATTTCAGGTATTGGCTGATACATATTTCTATCAAATGCATGTACTGTATGTTCATTCACGATCTTGCATGAAGTTTATTGTGGTGACGCAGGTGAATAAGTGAATCTATAATGTGCTTCAGCAATGTCGTGTAGACGTTGCACTGATGTGCCAGTTGTTTTACATTGTTTTGACAGTATGTTTCACAGAATGGTGACACCTAGCAGCATGGATTTTGCGTTCAGGTTTTTGTTTTAGGTTCAGTGGAAAAACAGAAGTTTTCAACCAGCCATGAATTGTTTATTAACAAATTCATTTTGCAAATGCATTTAAAATGCATTTTCCTTAGAAGTCAACAAACAGCACTTTGTTTCTCCATACTTGTCTTAGCGTTCTTTTCTGATCTGTCCACGTGGCGTCAGCATCGCTTAAGCCCTGCATACCTGCACCGGAAGTCAGGAAATCCGATCGTGGAAGAAAAAAATGTTTACGGGACTAAATTGGTCTCTGTTTAAATGGGTAGAGAAACCGATAGCTCACAGTTAACTGTCTACGTTGGGTTTATAACAACAGTTACACGTTTAAACTAATGTAGTTATGTGTTTCTTGTGGGGGACATACTGATCTAATGCAAAACCCAGCTGCAGCTGAACGCGTATATTGCTTTTTAACCTGCAGGAAACTGGCATTAATGTTGTGATCGGACATTTATCAGACACACTAGCCAAATTATTTGTCCACTAAGTCAATGTAAACCTGCAATTCCTGGAGGACATGAGATCAAGCCGTGCTGCTTTATCGTAAAGTGATGCAAAGCAGGACATCGGTGATCGCTGGGTCTGATTAACTTTCTTATGAACACGTCTGATCTAGTCTGATCAGTGGAAATGTCTCTGGTAGCGTACGACAGCAGCGACGACAGCGACCGCGACGACGCGTCGGATTCAGCTGCGCGACCCGCGGGGAAGATCAGCGGACTCTTCGCTTCTCTGCCTGCGCCGAAGAGCTCGGAGATCCGATCAAGCGCAGATCACCCCGCGGAACCTAAAAGGATGATGATGGATCTACCCAAACCCAAGAAGCGCACAGAGCCCGTTAAAATCACCGTTCCTGAACTAAAACCAACAGATGTGAGTTTTAGTGTCAGATGACTTTATGGTTTTATTTATAGTGTTGCTGATGTTGTTTTTTTTGTTTCAGTCCGACTCTGATGACGAAGAACCTGTACGGAAGAAATCAGCTTCAAAGGTATGGGCTTATGAGTTTTGTTTCGCTTTTAAAGGGCCACATTCTCCAGTTTTTAAAGCACATAGTTGTATTTGTCCCTGCATTGAACCCAGGGATGGGGAACCTTGTTCCTGGTGGGCCAGTGTCCTGCAGAGTTTAGCTCCAACCCTCATCAAACACACCTGAACCAGCTGCAGGTCTTCAGTATTACTCGAAAGTGTGAGTTCATCATGGATAGAGCTAAACTCTGCAGGAAAGTGAACCCTTTAAGAACCTAAATATGTTGCCTGACTATGTTTGTTTTTTCTCTCTAGGGCAGTGGTGGCTTGTCCTCTCTGCTGCCCCAGCCCAAAAATCTGGTGGTGAAGGAAACTCAGCGCCCCCTGGTGCCCCACGCCCTCACCAAACGCCCTGGGTCTGACCAGGCAAAAGGAAACACTGGAAAGGCACAGACTCTCTCTGGAACCAGCCCGTCCCCGTCGGCCATCAAAGCTGCTGCAAAATCCGCAGCCATGCAGCTGGCTCGCCAGATGACCGCCGATGAAGACGGCAGCGATGATGATCTCGCTCCAGAAAACTACTTTTCACTTCCAGAAAGTTCCTCACAGCCCATAATGTCACACAACCCCGAGTCCCAGCAGTACGTCCCCTCTCTGCACCCTCCACCTGGTGTGGAGGACACCCCGCTGGAGTTCGGTTCTCATGCTGAAAGTTACAGTGGGGAAGAACTCCAACATCAGTACAAAGAGTATCCAGAAAATCCAGAACCAGAGACGTACCCAGAGGTACAAAAGCGTCATGTGATACACAAACACTCTCCCTTTAACATCAGCAGCTGATGTTTACTCTGTTGTTTACAGGGTTACTATGGGGAGGGTTACAACCAAGACCCAAACACAACAGCTGATGATCAAGATGAAGTTGGGTCATCTTCAATGTTTAACGATGAGGCAGTAAGTTGTTCTTTATACTGTAACTACACCTCACACAAAAGGTGCATGCACACTGTACAATACTGGACACGATTTTCGAGACAAATTTCTTCAGATCATTTTCTGCAACTTCGAAATCTTTGAGTTGTTAAAATTGAACACGGTGTGGGAACTTCTGTACGTTCTTGTTGATGTCCACATTGTTATGAGGGAGATTCTGGATTCAGGTGCCACATTCACACTCTTTATTCCAGTTTCGGCGGCTGCAGGGCAAACAGAATCGAGGACGAGAGGAAATCAAGTTCCTGGAGATCAAAGGAGACGATCAGCTGAGCGGCAACAAGCAGTGGATGACGAAGAACATGACGAAGGAGCTGGAGCCACGCAAGTCCTTCAGCAAGGTAAGCAGAGCTAATGAAGACAGACAGCTGCTGGCAACGGCAAGGTCACAGGTTCGATTTCACACATGAATTGATCCAACGTGTAAGACCTCAAGTTGCTTTGGGTAATAGCACCTGTTAAAACTGCAATCTGTAACTTTTGCCTCTCTACTGCCATCTCAAATAGTCAAATAAGGCTAAACCGACATTTTCTGGGAAATCGGACTTCACAGATCAAATTATAAATCCTTATTATAAACTGGTTGCTGCGAATTTATGCACTTTCTCAATAACTCATTTATGATTTATTTTTAACCCAAACAAGTTACGAATTGCAGCTTTCGTTAGTAAGAACTGTCTCAGGTGATAGGTTAAAAACACTCATGCAGATTACATTGGTTTTTCTGTTTAGAAAAAAGGAGATCAGCCAACAGGACAACAGAGACGCAAGCACCAAATCACCTACCTGATCCATCAGGCCAAGGAGCGCGAGCTGGAACTCAAGAACAACTGGGCCGAAAACAAACTGACCCGGCGACAGACGCAAGCCAAGTATGGGTTCTAGCAGACGTCATGCAGAACTCTGCTGGTTCAAGACTGTGATTAATGAAGAAATGTTTATCTCTTAGCTGTTAGAGATGATGTAGCTGTTTGTATTGTTTCAGAAAGTGTCTGCAGGTCTCTGTTTGCTGCAGTTACAGCATTTAAGATGGAACCAAATGTCTGCTGACAAGAATGTTGTTTCTCCGTATTTATGATGTTCTCTGTTCTGTTTTCCTTTTATTCTAAGATTTAGATCTGTTATAAACAGTCACCTGTTGTATAATAGCAGGCATTAAGGGTCACATGAGTTAAATGTGTTTATGATATAATTGGTAAATCATGTTTGACTTGTTTGGTCTGAGAGGGTCTCGTCTTCCACACTGTCCCTTCGTGAACTGTGGCAGCTAGAAAACACATTAAAATGAGAGAATGTAAAGAATTACATTTACAAGAATTAAATATGCGAGTGAATCTTCCCATTGGAGTCTCTGTTTTAATGACTTGTTTTCAGTTAGATAGATTTTGAAGGAACTAATCGTATAACCTAAAATAAAATTATAACAGGTTTATTGCATAGAGAATGTACAAGTGTTTCATTTTGTGTGCTAATGACTTTTGTGTGTGAAAGTTCCTATATCACCACCAGAAATAAAGTAATTCTGAGCTAATCTGTTTGGTTTACAATACATTGTAACATTTACAGGATATTTTTTTATTATTACTTATTAAAGGTTTAATAAACGTTAGTGGAAACAGTAATGCCAAACGTGTGAATCCAAGCTTTTATAAATGTTCTGACGTAACAAGATAAAGTGACAAATGACAGCTGTTCATTTACTGTCATACAGTCACTGCATTCACTGAGCTGCGATGATAAGGGACCCCGAGAAACCCGTGCAGGTAGCGATTTATTTTGCCTGACAAAAATAACAAGACGTTATGTTTATTTAAAAGCACTGCCTGTGTAATTATATAATAAATTACTATAAATAAATATCGCTATATCAAGTATTGCTTTCCAGCTACCAACGTTATTAAGCATGAAGACGTAGAGCCAACAACAGGCATGTAATACATATCTTAGTAAATCATGGGCAAAACATTGGCTTCAAAATAAAAGTCCTAGAATAATTTGTATTTTCAAGTTTTTCTTTTATACAGTAGAATGCACTGACCATGGAATACTTTTATACTAGTAAAGAGTATACTAGATAAAAAATTACACTAATGTAGGAAATGTATTAAATATTTATGAAAAGGCTCTTTATTGGCTGTAAAGAATATAAGTCAACAAAAAAACTAACATTGATTATGCATCAAAATCTTATAAAACATGTAAAATGCCATTTAATTATTCATACAAAACAAATAGAGAATGTATAAAATGTTCCACATGCACTGATTCGTTTTCACTACCTCAGGTATTAATTAAAAATATTTAGGTAAACAATAGTGTAAAAAAATAAAACTAAAAACACAGCAGGGAAAGGGCGAACATCTTATACAAAACTGTACGCAATTACTTAATGTATATGCAATTTACATTTCAATACACTTATATGAATATGTTGCCTTCAAATATTTAGACATAACACAAACAAAAATACAAACAATGGGGGCCTTGCAAAGTTCCAAAACGTCTTGGGAATGCACCCACAAAATGTTTTTCAGAATCACATGAATATAATTTTTATTCAAAAAGACATATCATAAAGAAACTGAATCTTACTGTTAGTAACAGCCTGGCTTTCACACAATTTATTAATGTATTCATAGTCCCAACCAAATTATAAACAGTGATCCTTACAATCTGCAATGCAATTTTTATTAATGCAAAGAGTTTTTTGTGATTTCAAGTTTGGACTAAGTATAGAAGCATAACTATCGGGACCTTTACATTTTCAGTGTCTGTAAGATACCATATCTGGTTTTATTTCTGATGTTCTGAGGGAAGCGCCTCAGTCCAAACCATGTCTGTTGCTCATCTTTGCACACTTCCCACCTGCATGTGTACGAGATAAATGTTCAAAAGCTTTCAGTAAGGAGGTAGAAATGAAATATTGTTTTAAAATGAGCACGTCTGCTCTACAATCACAAAAGTAACACAATGCAAACTAATGAGGGGACAACTGTGAAAACACTGCGCGGAGTGTGAATGTTATACGTTTGTTAACGGTTTGGAAACAATCATGGAATCTTGCCTTTGTTAGGTCTTCTCACTGCAGCTCATATGCAAAGTTTGGATAATTAAAAAATGTGTTTTAGTATGATTTTTGAACAAACATTATGTGCTTGAAATTAGCTACAAAGCAAAAGTTTGTATATTCACCTAAAGCACATATGTGGCAAATAAACAAGCATATTTTGTAAATACAAAAAAACGCAGAACATTAAACCTGTATCGAATAGGCGGCGCTTTGGCGAGTCAGCTAAAAAAGCAGCGCCGATGCATTACAGAATGCGAGAAACGACATCGCAAACATTTTCAAGAAGGCCTCGAAACTGAGATTATGTTCAGAATAGAATGCTAGCAGACTACTAACTATATACTCTGAAGTATGTACTGTATATTTAAAAACAGTAAGTGAAACCGTTGGCATTGTTCCACAATAAACAGTAGCACGC
>JAZGTI010020984.1:0-10366 GCA_036877585.1 Botia kubotai | reverse complement strand
ATGGTTGCCATTATGATGTAAGTGGTCTGAGATTAAATAATTGAGCATTTTTCACTATTCACAACCAAACTGTGCATTCAGTGAAAGCCACGTGAAAAAGCCCTTGAAGAAATGACAAACCCTAAATCATACACTGAACCCTGTGCCAAAACTGACCATAACTTTAACAACCAAGTCCTCAATGTCAAGCCCAAAGAAAAATAAGCAACCGAATCCCGTTTAAACGCGCACTTCCGTTTTTCGACACCCTTTCTGCGGCACTTCCCATAGTCAGTGAGCTTGTAGTGATTACGTCCTCAGTGCTCGTTGTGCCCTATGAAAAGTCAGTGAGGTGAGCGACTCACAGCTTGGCACATTCATCCCAGTGGTTTAGGTATTCGGTCGTGTGTTCATCATCATACGTGGTAAGACAGCGAGGGCACTGCAGTTCAGCTGCTCCCTGCGGTGGTGTGTTACTGACAGTTCTCTTTGAGGTTGTTTCCGGGGGACTCTTCCTTAGCAAAGGTTCGGCAGCGTCTGTGGGTCGGTGGGGAGTTTTTTTTAGGCCCATGTGAATTCGGCGTGTGGTTGAAGCTTCTTGGGGGCTCTGTGTGACAAAGAAACCGTTACAAATGATGGACTTTGCATTTGCAAAGCAACTTACAAATGAGAACAAAAGCAATCTATGGAACTGACAATGGAATATTAATAGTGATATTAAATTTCCATAATAATTGTTATTTAAAGTGTAATTTTAAAGCAAATCGCATTCACATATTCAAATGAATAATTCGAGAAGCTCATGCTTATGCTTAGATACATGCAGGCTTACCTTTGTGCGTATTTGTACTTGCAGTCTCCCAATTTGGTCTTGAAGGGCCAGGATTTTCCCTTGTGCCCGCTCTCTATCTGCTCTCTCCGATTTGAAGTCGTCAACATAGGCCAGTACCTATGAGAGAACACAAAATAATTGTTCTTGTTTATGAGCAGAAAGTCAAACACTTCTATTTTTCACCTTTGCAGTAACAAAGGTGGCAATGACTTCCTGTTTAAACAGGAATTCAGATTATTTTAGCAGAACACTCTCTGTTCGTGTTTTGGTGGTTGGTACATAAACATGTAAGTGAAAATCTAAAAACTGATAAAGAACCTGTTGCTCTAGTATCTGAATGCGCTCCTGGTCTTTTCTGGAATTGTCATCCCTTTCTCGGGTGAGTCTCTCGCACTCCATGATCTTCTCCTCCAGGAGGCCGTTGAGCCGCGCGATCTCCTGCTGAAACAAGGGTGTGCCGCCGGCTGCCGACATTTGCGTTTGGTTGGGACTTGGCGATTCCAAGCCATTTAATTCTTTGAGCCTCTGACACAAACCCCTCACATACTCTTCTCTACTGGAGTCATATTTCTGCCACTTTGAGTTTAAACTTTCCACCTGAGACAAATGGAACAAAAACTTGTGTTTACATTGTGAACAGACAAGAAATGATATGACATTTTCCAAGATGATTTCCTGTGTTTTGTTACTTTCCATTAAAGGTACAGAGAAACATTTTCTTATGACTGAGGTAAAACAACTAAATGATCAAACAGCAGTTCCATCATGTGATCCTTACATATGCAACTCGTTTTTGAAGCTGGCCGTTCTCCTCTTGTAACTTGTTGATAATGTCGTTTAGATGGGAAACCTCAGAGGAAACTGTTGCCTGGCAAAGGCACAGAAAAGCAACATCAATATAACTATAAGAGCGGTTAATGTTTGGGTGCTGGAAGGTGGCATCCACTAGCGTAAATCTGATATGTGTCCGCTACACACCTCATTAACTGGAGCTTTCTGATCCGGCATGGTTTTCTCAAGCCGACCCAGTAGTTCCTGGCACACGTGAACTGTAGCCGCTAGCTGGGCCCTCAACTGCTCAGCTTCCTCAGCAAGAGAATTGCAGAGGATGTCTTTGGTAGCCTGTGTCCGATCCCTGTCAGCCAGCTTGGAGCACAGTCGCTGGATCTCCCTCTCCTTCTCCTGCTCGGGCCTGTCTCTGATGGTCTCCAGCTCTCGCTCCTTCTCCTTCAACTTTTCTTGCAATTTCTGGACCTCCTGTAATAAGCAAAACAGTCAGGAAAGCCCAAAACTGGGATGGACGCATAGCACATTAGAGATGCTCCTTCATGTTCATTTTTTTGACACTTAAGGTGAATGTGAACAACAAATGCATTTAGGTTTCATTGCATTTCAAGTATCTACTTAGATTAAAGTATTTGGAATTTAAATTCACATTTATTTTAATAGCGCTTTTCACATTTTTTCGATTTTAGAACAGTTTAGACAATAAGATAACAGTAGATATATGGAAGAGGAAATGACAGACAACAGGAAAATTATAAAATACATTGAATACATGGTATTGGTAAATAACATGCGTTAGTGGTCGATCATATGTTTGCAATGTAAAATAAAAAGTTACTATTTTATTATTAAAATTGGTACATTGTACACGTTTTTTGCTTTGTTGATTAAATGCGCTGATGGGAAAAAAGCACTTTGACAGATGATGTGAAGCAAATAACTTACTGCTTTACTGGTTTCCAATTTTCGGGCTGCGTCCGTCTCTGCATCCTTGTGTCTTTGCTTTAATTTGCAAATTTCCTTACACAAACTCTCCACCAGAGATTTCGACGGTCCAACAATATAGGGCTCCTCTCCCTCCAGGACCACAGTTTTCTCATACTTTCCCAACCTTGCCCTCAAGTCGGCAATAATTCCGTTTTTGTATGAAATCAGTTGATTTAAGTTACTAATTTCTTCTTGTGTTTCGTGATAAAACGTGTTGAGCGTCGACCAGCTGCGCAACTTCGCTCGAAGAGCGTCGTTCTCCCTCGTTCTCATGTCATCCATTCTGAATGTGCGGCCGTTGCGCCCAAACCAAAAATACAGCCGCTTATCATACAGAACTACAGACCCGTAAACTGTGAAGTTCGAGTGTCATAGGCTCACACACGCTTCTGCCCGTACATTAGAGACGGAAATCTTCAGCCTGTGAGAGCCGCACTCAATTTCGAAATTATCTTATGAAGAGGGGATTTCCTCGCGGGGACTTCCCCCGTCTCAAATTGGGTATATTTTTTCTCGCACTTCAAATAAACGTCGAAAAATAGCTGGTTAGCCCCCTTTTTGCCATCACTCGTTCCATTCATTGTCGAGTCATGTGCTTTGAGTGTCCTTTAACATTTAATGAAAGACAGTTGTCACTCTCCCCGGTGTGGGTTGACGAGAACACTGTTAAGTTGGGTTGACACCGCCTGGTGTATGTAAAAGAAGGTTGCGCAACGCTGGTGACGCGACGCGACGCAGAACGTTTCCATTATTTATAAAGACTTTAAATGTCTCTTAATTGCGTGTTAATCATGTGAACGCAGCTGCCTTTTGGCTCACCGAAAATCTAGCATGACTTTTAGATAACTAAAGACAAAGAAAGAAAATTTCGATCATTGCCTCATCAGGAATTTTATATCGTCGTCTCATCAGGCGCCCAATATGTTGCTATAATATTAAAAAATGTGTTACATTATAATGCTTAAATCTGTTATTATTGTAAGGTTAATGTTACTTCGTTAAAGCTAGTTTACTGTAAACTATGAAAATGGAACGAAAGGGGAAATAAAACGTAACAGGAATTAAACAAGAGTCTCTGTTTATTATTTCAGATCCCCCTTTTTAACCAAAGTTTCTTTTAAACTTCTTTATCCCGTCTTTAATCATAAGAACACAAAAATCTCCAAAACCCCGTTGTTTTAAAATTTCCATTTCAGACCATCGCTCCTTGTTTTGTTAAGATACCTTTCATTCTTTCCCACAGTTTTCATAATAGCCACATAATTCCTGCCATTATCTAGTATCACGTAACGTCAATTGTAGAGACAATTAATGCCAATGGTACTCACGTCTGTTATCTGATAAGTGAACCATTAAACAGTCATTTTTATAATACAGTAATTAACAAACTTACAATGTCTAAACCCTCATTTTCACTGTAAGGAATCTTTATCCCTCTTCCAAAAGCAGCACACATGAAACGGTAAAAAGTCCCGCTCAGTCTGTAATGTTCAAGGTGCTGCACAGGGAAATCCCGCACTGTTCTCTATTGTTTACCACCATCTTGTGGTATCAAATCAGCATTAACATGAGTTTTATAGGTGCGATGTTTCATTTAATCTAGAGTTAATTGCATATAAATCCACGTGCCAACAGAACATAAAACAAACTTACTGTTGAGTGTTCTTGCACAACCTGATGTTATTTAACTGCAAGTGTACTTTTTGTTTAGACATGCTTCTGCAAAGTTTTCAAATTATAGGCGGTAAAACTGGTGAATACTCGTTTAGTTATTTAGTAATTTCAGGAACGCGGAGGTATTTGCATATAAAACCTTTTAGAAAATTATATGGCAACACATTGAGAAAAACAATATACTTACGCACCCGATTATTTAATTAGTTTATTTGACAACGTAGAAATACCAACCGTATAAATAAATGACTACAAAATCTGTACATTAGGAAAAATACTGTAGCCTTGGCTGTTTTTATGATATAACACATCTATTATAAAGTAAAATATAAAATACAGTTTTAATGTACAGTCATTTTTTATATACAAAATATTTTCATTAACAATCTCAGGTTGAGTCACCCAAAATAGATCTATTAACATAATTATTTAGCTATGTTTTTACTGGAATAGCCAAAAACATTTTTCATACCATTTTTTAAGATTTCCCATCTATGTTTAAAAGCACATTCCCGCTCTAGTACGTTCCTGGGATTTCCATTTGTAGGTATCAGAGCAATGACTCATATAGCTACAATAAGTTTATGCAACAAACTTCCGCTAGGGCTCGGTGTCGTCTGGCATTAGGAAGCCATTGAAAGGGTCGGTGGCACCATCATCTCCGATATCCTGGGGTAGGTGTTCCTCACTGTCACACTCTTGGCTGTCAGCTCCAGGGATGCACTCAGCAGACTCAGCAGAGCGACTGTTGTCATCCACTGCGCTGTTACTGGACTCGGTGCTTTCACTGCTACTGCTGCTGCTGTTGCTAAACTGTGTACCGTCAACAGCGTAACTGCGTTCAGCGCTCTCGGTCGTATCAGCGCTGTTATCATGCTCCCGTCTGCTGTTCAGACCGACCTTCTCCTCGCTCTCGCTCGATTCGCTGCTTTCACTCGGTTTCGATGTGGCACCTGTCGACTCGTCTGTGGTGTCGAGGGATTTGACGTCATCCGTTATGTCATCCTCATCCGGTTCACCAGTTGCTTGCACTTTGCTATAGTTTGCATGGACCCATTTGAGGGTGTAGATCCAGCCCTGTGTCAATTCATCGTAATATGCTCAGTTAGCCATCCAATCTTTGCTATATGATATACTCAGTATTACGACCCTTACCCTACGAATGTTCTCAATGCTGCGTTGAGTGTTGTCTGATGTCATTGCAGGTTCACTTTTTCTAATCTGGTTAAGCACAGAACATAATAGAGAACATAAATACAGAATCCATATCTCATGTCTTTGAAATTGAATATATAGACAATTTAGAGAATGTTTCAGTGTTATGTTAGAGCAACATAACCCACCAGACTTTCAACAGAATGGCTTTGACTCTCCTTAGATCCCTTGATAAAGAGAAATAAAAAAGAACCAAACAGATTTAGTTACATCCACCTGTTAATGATTTTGTACATTTATAAAATGATGGTAATTGGATGCAAACAATGATTTTCAGTTATACCGGTTCAGCTGAATCAGATTCAAGTGATTCTGAAGTCTGTGGAGAAAATGAATTAAAGTCAGAGTTATTATAAGCTGTCTTCTTTAGACTGTTTCTCATTCAATTCGTTGACATTTATAATGTTTGTACTTACATTGCTGTCAGATGTATTGTCCTCGGAGATCTGTTTAAAACATGAAATTGTTTTTTAAATATTTAAATAACTCAATAACTCAAACTGGCATGTTTTAGTTGTGAAGATGCATGCAAAATTAGAAAGTTTCTGAAGGCGTACCTCATCAGAAGGTTCTGAGGTGTCACTCTGTTCAGAAGATTCTGATATTGAGGAGCTTTCTGACTGTGGAATATAAGAACATCGTTATTTAAAACGCTTGTAAAATCAAGCAAACCCTGTTTTCTGCAGCCTGTCCGTATACAGTACTTACAGAGTTAGATGCGTGTTTAATCATCTCCATAGCCATTTTATGCAAGAGCTGCAAAAACAAAAATCTTTTTAATATATGCCAATATTATTCTGTTCTTCATTTGCCCACTGAACATTGAAATTTCTAATTTAAATATTGAAAGGCTGTTCGCTTTGGTACTTACTGGATTAGCGAAGACTGCTCCCAGCAGGCAGAAAATCAATAGAACAGGTTTCATTCTGAAGATTCTGAGATTAAAAATGATTGTTAGAAGTATATTATATATTATTATATTATCTATTGATAAACAAATAATACATAAATAATGAATTAAACTCTTACCTTTCTCTTTTCTTAAAACTAAGTTCAAGAAGGCAAAGGTGTAAATCCACTAAATAGGAAATACAGTGTTTAGCTAAAGCTAACAGCTGGATTTAATGGTGTGTCTGCTATTTATCAACATGTGTCTTCATTACTGTAACAGCATCACTTCCTGCTCGCCAACGCTCTGTTTGTCCTTCCACCCTCAGACGGTTGTGGGGGCACGTGAATTGAATCTGGAATATGCAGGAAAATGAGAGAGCGCCTCACTAAGAATGTTTACATAGTGAAGTGACACCATAGTGTGCACTCAAACTTCCTCTCCTGTATGGGTCTATTTTAGGATGCCAAACTATAGGGTGTGCAGCCTCTAAATACTGTGTCAGTCTGTCTCGTCCCACACTGGGACAGGAAGTCCATATTGAGAGCATACCAACCTCCTGGAGGTCCTTTTTCCATACTCACGCAGTACATACATTTATTAAATTGTAGGTTTATGGTGAACTAAATCAATTCTAATTTATTTTTGTGTAAAGCAAGCAATTTTCTAATATTTAGAATATTCTATTATCATCTATTTATAAATATTTCTTAATTCATTTCTCTTCACACAGGCTTTTTGTTTAAATGAATTACACCACCACTTCCTGGCGCTCCATATTTGGAGTGTTCCTGTTTTTTTCTTTCTGGTGTTGGTGGAAGGTGGAATATTTATTTTTCTCAAACATTCCTGACAATTAGACTCACAATCATCACAGTGTACCCATAAACCCACGTACAGCCCCACTCCAAAATGTTTACTGATAACAGAGCAGAGAAGAATTAGGAGATACAGCACAACTGTATCTCCTAAAAGAAAATATTATATATATTTTCATAAATATATTTTTTATGTCTGACAATTCTATTTGATCATAAATATATTAAGATCCATTATAGATATACTGTAAGTAAACAGTTGGCAAAGATTCAAGAGTGACATAAGTACTGAGCGCCATCTAGAGGTAGTTTCCAGTATCTGCTTTTAGATTTAAAAGTCTTTCAAAATTGACTGTCCCAGGGCTGGTCTGAGATCCGACAACGTGGCATACTGGTATCTAAGGCCAGGATGCTGCCTTTGATTTTTTCCCATAATATATTTTTCAGCCACTTATTTGTAATAATCATTTTTTTAAAGTTAAATTGTAATGGCTGTGTTTCCTATGTTATCTCACACAGCAAAGCTCCCCGCAACACTCCCACCCCACTGTTTTAGTCGGCTGTTTCTCTATCTATGGCATGCCCCATTGCACATGAAGACGTAAGTGTCAAATATTAATGTCAATGTTAGTTAATTGAGGTATTTAGATGATTGCTGTGGGATTTGTTCACATCATTTATGAAACAATATTGTTATTTATGATGCATATAATGTTGTCATTTATATGGACAGAAATGCTGTTATTTGTTTGTACTTTTATTTATTGTCATTTATTTATTGTCATTTATTTATAAGTAGAAATTTGTACAGGAATGTATTATTTTTATATTTTAATATATAAAATTAAATTCTAATAATAATTCTATTTATTATTTTTGTATTTTATTAAAGTGTTTCAATGATCAATAATCGGCAATCAGAAAGTAGTTACGGTGTAATTTAAAGTTTTTTAAACATTCAAAGAGTTAAGTTTTAGCTCTGTAAACATAAACGTTACAGACAAAACAACGTAAATAAATAAATAACATTTTTCCTTCAAGTAAAGATACATCAATTGTCATTATTTATAATCTTTTGGTATGTGATATCATGCCACTGCAGACCTGCCACTGTTGGCACACTGTCTCTGTGCAGGAGGCATAAAGCTTGTGTACTTAGTCAACTCTTTTTCCAGTTTAGTATCTTCTGATGTTTGCTTTGCCCCAGCGGACTTTGAATGTGACTTTTGAGTGAAGCTCATCTCCCAGGTCCTGTTGCTACGACAACCGAGGCAGCCAATTTCTGCCTGGGTGTCATGGCAGAACTATGTGCAGAATACAGATGGAGAACTCTGAACTTTCTGTGAGAACAGCACAGAGATTTGGACAGCACAATATTCGGACAATAAGAATAAGGAAGAGGCAATTGTGTAATATCAAGTTTTTGAAGTATTTAGACACATCTTTAAACGGGACACATTATGCTGGTCACATCTTGGGAAAACTTCTGCTATCCAGAAATGTCCATGTTTATTCAAACTTACAAAATTTTGTTGTAATAAGAAATGTGTTTTTTAGCCACAATCTGGAAATGAAGGAACTGCTTCTGTGCTTTTTGGCCTCCACACTGGCTGCGTATGTAAAGACAAAATATCTAAAAATTCAGCAACATTTCTGAAATCCAAAAGTTGTAAAGCAAGCAATTACCCTGCTAACAATTTCAGATTTCTAGCATTTGCATTAGGTAACAAAAATGTTACTGTTTTGAAAGTTTCAGGAATCTTCAAAACATCCCGTTTTTTAAACGCTGTATTAACATTATTGCTTGGTTATTAGACTGTTATTCAAACATTTTTAATTCTTTAATATTTTTAAAACATTCCACTAATTACTTAAGAATTACATTTATAATATAGATATATAACATTTAAAAAACCTTCTACTAACATTATTGCAAGAATAGCAATTTTTGATAACTTTGTGAAGTGTATACTTGAAATGTAAAGGAACAGAACTAAATTGTAAGTGAACTTGGAACTTTGTAAAACAACCTCTTAGTATTGAGGGTAGAAAAATCTATTGGCTTTCTCAGATCAGATGCAGTGTGCTAGTCTGCCATTTATCTTATCATTTTTAAAGAAAATGTATCTATTAAGATGTAACCCATTAAGAATAATGAGGCTGCATTCTTTAGTAACAAGATCATTTAGTGCGAAAGACCCGTAAATACTTTTGAGTGGTACGATTGAATGACAGCTCCTTGTGCAAACAACCACAGTATCTGTTCACACCTGCAGATGAGTGGTGTATTGATGTCTGTCGGTTCGTATCTTCTGAAGCATCTGTAAGCTGAATAGAAGCCACCACTCAGACATCCTCTTATCTGTAGAGGTGCTGTGTAATCTGCAGAAGTGCACTAGAAATATGTCATATACTGTGTGCTTTGAGAGAGTCAAGCAGGTAATATGGCGACTCTAGCCATGTTGTAAGTTTACAACTTTAGAAATTGGCTGAATTCTTGATGTCTGGGAGTGATTGCCAGAACAGAGACTGAGCAGATTACAATAACTGAGCAACATACAAGTTTAACAGTAAATTCAATTTTCAAATTACTTCCATACATCTTGTCTGGACAATGCAATACAATTCTGTAAGCTTTTAGATAACCGTACGGATTAATTATTGTAAACAGGTAAGTTGGTAATGAAACCTGTTACGATATATGGCCAGGGTCAACAGAGAGGGTTTGCTAATCTCAAACACAGCTCATTTTAAACACTTTTTTTTTAAAAATACAAATTGTTATTACATTGCCTGACACTTGGGAATGGAAAGGGGGCAGACGTGCTCTTAAATGGAGTTGTGCATGGGCAGTAAATCAATGTCACTGTCTCATGAGTGCTGAGGAGGTAATAGTGTAGCTTTAAAATGACTAAATAGCTCTTTTAAATCAGTGACTGAACTGACCTTTCTCCCAATGAAGCGTGGAGAATGCAGTGTACATTCTGGACTCTCGACATTAGTTGCTCATCAGACTATAAAGTTGCAGGTAGAAAGACGATACATCACTCCACTGACAACCAGGAAATTACAACATCTTGAGTGGTTAGCCATAGATAACCTCAAACTACTGGGTAAAGAAATTGACCAGCAGGCAATTGTATGGAATAGACCAAACAGCAGCTAAAGGAAGATTTCTGTCTGGGT
>JAZGTI010020983.1:0-10367 GCA_036877585.1 Botia kubotai | reverse complement strand
TGAAAGACAGACAGATTTAGTGTGGAGCCAGTACATCTGTTCTTGTGGGAAGTGTTCCCGGTTCCGGTTTACCTAATTAATGCAGCCTAATAATCACTTAAGGGATTTGTAATAAATCCATATGACTATTGTGACGAGTCTCTCCGGGCTGATCAGCGTCGCCCTGGCAACCGACGCGCCACACCTGCACCAGCTCATCACCGGCGGCCCAGCCACAGCTGGACCGCATCACCACGCGGCTTTCTAAAGCCGCCAGCTCCGGCCCTCGCGAGATCTGAGCTTGGAGGTTATGCCGTACACTAATGTGTGTTTTTATCCTGTGTTCTAGAGAGCAGCGAGTGCCCGATCAGCCGATCTGGGGAGCACGCACGGGCACCCACTCTCACCGCCACAAGGGACACACAGAGCACGGACTGTATCAGCCTCACCAGCCACACCAGCCACACCGGCTGCACCACACGTTTGTCACATAATAAACCCACCCTCCGGGGTCTTTGTTTCACAGCCTACCTTGTTGCGTGATTCTTCACCCGTGACACTATGTGTAGGCAAGATTAAACAAGTGGGTCTTTAGTCTATCTGCCTGAATATCTGCCTTCCAGACAACACTGGGAAGACTATTCCAAAGTTTGGGCGCCACATATGAGAAGGATCTACCACCAGCACTTGTTTTTGAAATTCTGGGTTCTAACAGTTGGCCAGAATTTTCAGATTGCAGTGAACATGGTTTATATTAGATGAGGAGCTTGCTTAAGTATTGAGGAACTAAACCATTCAGGGCCTTGTAAGTAATAAGCAAAATTTTAAAATTTATACGATGCTTGATAGGCAGCAGGTGTAGTGTTGACAAAACTGGGCTTATATGGTCATACTTGTTTGTTCTCGTGAGAATTCTGGCTGCTGCATTCTGAACCATCTGAAGTTTTGGATTAATCTTGTAGGCCAGCCACCAAGTAGGGCATTGCAATAATCAAGTCTTGATGTCATGAATGCATAAATTAATTTTTTCAGTGTCTGACTTCGAGAGCATGTGTTGTAGTTTTAATATATTTTTAAGCTGAAAAAACACAGTTTTACAAATATTAGAAATGTGGCTTTCAAAGGACAAATTGATATCAAAAATGACACCCAGATTTTTGGCTAATGAAGCACGCTTTATAGAGTATCCATCCAGAGTAAGGCAGTGTTCTATGTTGCTCCATGTGGAGGGTTTTTGCCCAACAAAAACACTTCTGTTTTATCTGAATTTAGTAGTAGAAAGTTGCTAGTCATCCAAGTTTTGATATTGACTATGCATTTCGTTAACTTAGTGAATTTATAAGTCTCGTTGGGCCTAGAAGAAATGTATAGCTGAGTATCATCTGCGGAGGCCTACTCAATCACCGACCTCCACTCTTGCACCTCGCACACATTGGATGCACCTCAAGCGGCGTTAGAAGAAGTGGAAGAGGGGTAAGTGCGGAGGGATTCGAGCTAGGCTAACGATTAACCCACACAAACCCATTATCCCCACCATCGTTCTGGCCAACGTGCGCTCCTTAGACAACAAACTGGACTACATCTGACTACTAATCTCAGAGGACTGTAAGGGACTGTTGTGTTTTTGTGTTCACGGAAACATGGCTCAGCGACTGTCTTGGGCGGGGCCATTCAGCTCGACCAGCTAACATGCTATCGTGCAGAGAGAGTTGTTGTCGCGGGAGGTAAGACCCACGGTGGCGGGCTTTGTGTTTACATCAATGACGCCTGGTGCCGCAATGCTGTTGTGGTCTGCAAATACTGTTCACCAGTGGTGGAGTTTATGGTTAAGTGTCGGCCGTTCTATCTACCGAGGGAATATATAGCCATACTGCCTTTCACTGTGTACATCCCTCCCACCTCTAATGGCAACAACAGGAGTGAGGAACTGAATGAACTGTACCAGCACACCAGTGAGCAGCAGACTGCCCACCCAGATGCTTTTCTCATCCTGGATGGGGATTTCAACCATGCAGACAACCATGCAGACAGGCATCAGAGAGGCTAAGAGACCGTACTCCAGAGGGATAGCCCATCGCTTCAATAACAGCAGAGACACACAGAGCCTGTGGCGGGGGATACAGACCATCACAGATTACAAGCCTCCACCACAGACCTGTGACAACACTATTTCCCTGCTGAACGAGCTGAACACCTTCTTTGCTTGCTTTGAGGCACAAAACAGCACCACTGCACAGAAGACCCCATCTCCTCCTGGTGACCAGGTGATCACTCTGTCCCCTGACAGTGTGAGGAGATCCCTCAGTAGGATCAAAGCATGCAAAGCTCCGGGTCCTGACAACATTCCTGGGTGTGTACTGAGAGACTGTGCAGTGGACTGAACTCACTAAAGTCTTCACAGATATCTTTAACATCTCTCTTAACCAGGCTGTCGTCCCACATGTTTCAAGGCCACCACCATCATTTCGGTCCCAAAAAAGTCATCTCCCTCCCTTCTTAATGACTACCGTCCAGTTGCACTTACTCCCATCCTGATAGACTTCAGTTCAGCATTTACCACTATCATCCCCCATAAACTGGTCCAGCTGAGACTCAACACCTCACTGTGTAACTGGCTGTTGTATTTCCTCACCAGAAGACCACAAGCAGTACGGATCGGCAGTAACACATCCAGCACCATCACTCTAAACACAGGGGCCCCTCAAGGATGTGTGCTGGGCCCTCTCCTTTTCACTCTGCTAACCCACGACTGCGCGCCATCACAGCTCCAACCTCTTCAAGTTTGCGGATGACACGACTGTGGTGGGTCTTATTAACAACAGGAATGAGACAAACTACAGAAGCGAGGTGAGCCGCCTGGCCAGGTGATGCAGAGAACAATCTCTCTCTGAATGTAGAGAAGACAAAGGAGATTGTTGTTGACTTCAGGAGAGTGCACACTCAACATGCTCCTCTGACCATCAATGGTGCGTCTGTGGAGAGAGTGAGCAGCACCAAGTTCCTGAGTGTGCACCTCACTGAGGATCTCTCCTGGGCGAACAACACCACTGCACTGGCCAAGAAATCACAGCAGCGTTTCTACTTCCTCCGCAAACTAAGAAGAGCAAGAGCACCAGCACCATGTACACCTTCTACAGAGGCACCATCGAGTGCATCCTGTCGAGCTGCATCACTGTGTGGTTTGGCGCCTGCAATGTGTCCTGCTGATAAACTCTCCAACGCATAGTGAGAGCAGCTGAGAGGATCGTTGATGTCCCTCTCCCCTCCCTCCAGGACATCTACAGCACCCTTCTCACCAAAAAAGCCCTCTGCATAGCAGCTGATCCCACCCACCCAATGCATAGCTTCTTCAGCCTGCTGCCATCAAGGAGGAGGCTGCGTAGTCTCCAGGCCAGCACCAGCAGACTGAATGACAGCTTCATCCATCGGGCTGTCAGGAAGCTTAACTCTCCCGGCTCTGCCCCCACTCCCCCCTTCCTCCCCACAAACTTTCTGAACTCTGAAACATACTCACAAACACTCACTTACACACACACACACTGCACTAGTCACTTTGTGCAGCATTGGTCTGCTAGCTACCTCATAACTGTTATAAGACTGCTCTCTGTTTCATATTTACAAGCTCTGTTAATGTCCTTAAAGCGAACATTTGCATTCCTAAGCCCACAGATAAGCTGATAGAGAACCAGGGCTATTGGCTGAGCTGTTTGTGTTGTATGTAGGGGGTCTGCCATTTGTCCAGTACAGTGGGGGTTAACATGGTCTTCTAATTGGTCAGTTTGATTATCTTAGGTTGGTTTTAGTCACATGGTCAGGAAGGAAAAAAAGGGAATGTAAGATATGCTCTCCCTCTTCTTTTTCAATGCTCTTCTTTCCTTTGGGTGTTTTCCTTGAGTTCTGCTCTTGGATTCTGCCCTTACTATGCTCTTCTCTATCTGAGCAATTTTCAGGTCTCTCTTTTCTCATCTTTCTCCATTTCTATTCTTTTTTTCTTAACTTCAGACTGTAATGTTAATAAACCCTTTCACCTATAAACTCTGTACCAACTAGTTTTGCTTCATTGTTAATAATTCAAAGCTACATATTGCAATACAATATAATTATTATAGCAACACTCTATGAAGGTAAAACAGTAGCAAAACTCGAGAGCTTGCTAATTTGAATGTGAGAACTTGTAAAATTAATATTTGTATTTGTAAGTTAAAATTTATACTCACAGCTCTGATGTGAAAAGCTGCATCTATCGATTTGCAGACACAGACAATACTCAGAACACCTGTGTTTTGAATTCGAAGTTGCAGATTAATAGTTACAAATGTGTAAAGTGTCATTCACATAAACAAAATGACAGGCACAATTGTGTACTACACATTTATCTTTGCGCTTTACTTCAGTTTCGCTGTACAACCACAAGTCGGCACCTCTCAGATCTGGCAGTACAACTTCAAATCCTAGCGCTTTGACTTTTGCTACTCTTTTTGCGATATTCCTGTAGCAAAACTCACCCGTGCACTTGTAAATGCAGAATTGAGAGAGCAGAGTCGGGGGCGGGGCTGGGTTGGGAATGAAGTCGTTTTATTGGTCGATGCCTCACCAATGAACAACGCCAGCCACAATGCAAACATTTGTATGCATATGTATCAGCTTTTTTTTAAAACGCTTGAAAAATATTTTTATGAAATATTATTAGTTTTACTGGTTTTTATATATATCAGTAAAAGCGCAGCAATGTCGTTTAATTGGTTGGAGCCAACCAATGAAGTGGGACGTTTTGTGCGCGATGACGTCACTACACAGAGCAGGTCGCGCCGTTTTGGTGGTGGTGGTCGATGGATTGCGATGGCGGCATTGAACAATCCGAGGGTAAGTTTTTATTTTTTAATATTTTTCTATACATTCAGTATTGTTAGTTAGAGACTGTTATATATAACTGCAAAGTTAAAATATATAAGTGCCTTTTATAAATATATAAATATAAAATATATAAGTGTTTTTAACATTTACATTTCAAACATACTACACCTTGTTTTTATTGTCATGTGACCCATATGTTTGTTCACCTATGACATACAACAGCTGTGAAAATAATTCACGGTTATGGTTAAAAATATACAGGAAAATATTTGTTGGTACCTCATATTACTGACATTAAAAAGATATTCAGTGGCAGTCAAAACACATACCCCTGTGACAAATCAGCCAGTCGCCAGTAAATCACAGATTTTGGACAATATTCTAATAGACCATTTTCACAGTTTCAGGTTTGAAACACATAGGAATAGTAAGGTACACTTCTAAAGAGGACAAACAATCAACTATGGTACCAGCAAAAATGTTTACACAATTATGTTTTGTCTAACTTCAGTCAAGCGACCCTAAACTTTTGACTTACAAGGTTTTAATCCAAATTCAGGAAGTAAGGTACAACCAACCGAACAAACACAAAAAAGATATAAAGGAACATATCACTGTGTTCAGAAGAAACAAATAACAGTAAGTTTAAATGGTGGAAACTTAAATCATCTAACAAATGAAAGAAATGTGTAAATAAAAAATCTGAACTGTGGCATCTAGTGGCCATCAGTCCATACTAAAATTGCAGGTCATCCATAAAAATGGATTTAGAAACCTTTAATTAACCTGTAAGAATATTATATGTAAAGTAAGGGTTAACAGAGTAGAAATACATATTCATATGTAAAATATAACAAAGTATTCTGTGCGCCACTGTTTACACATCAGCTGGAAATAAAACTGAAAGCTTTCTTCCATTAACCACAGAGACAAAGTGTTTCCTTGTCTTTGAGAAAACATTGATCTTTCCTCCAATGACACTTGCTGCCTAGCAACCTTCATTCCAAACCTTCTCCAGTATCGGTCATGTGATGTCAGAGGAATCACTGTTGTTACCAGAGCTGAGTTTCCCCAGGAACCATCGCCTTTTAACAGAGAAGTTATTGAAATGGTTCTCAACTAAGTTTGATTACAGGGAACTGTGGTGCACATTCAAAAGAACTGCAGTCTAATCATTGTGTCCTCAGAGACACTGTTGAGACCATAATTTGGTAAATATTTGTAATTTATCATAAATCATTAATAAGATTTGACATTTGCACAACTTTATTGAATTTATTTCAGTGTCCTGTTACATGCTATTAAAGAAGCAAATGGGCACTTTTAATTTTACTGTAAATTATTATTCTAAATTATTGCAGCCTGTAACTTAAACTTTATATAAAACATGTCATATCAAAAGTATATTAAAGTGTCCTTGGTTTTGGTTTACCTAGTTAATGCAGCCTAACAATCCCTTAAGGGATTTGAGTAATAAATCCATAGGACTGTGTTGGCTAGATTAAAGAGGTGGGTCTTTAATCTAGATTTAAACTGACATAGTGTATCTGCCTCCCAGACAACACTGGGAAGACTGTTCCAGAGTTTGGGCGGCAAGTATGAAAAGGATCTACCACCCGTTTTTTATTTTAAAATTCTGGGTGTTATTAACTGGTCAGAACTATTAGATCGCAGTGAACTGACTTTAACTCTGTAACTGTTCTTATATGCTGATCATTTTAATTAATTAGGTTTATGTTCTGTAATGATTTTAATTGATTGATTTAAGTGTATCTTCCTTAGAAAATAGAAAATAAAATGTTAATTTTGACATTTTGAATGTGTCAGGAATTATTACAAGTACCTTATACCTATTGTAACGAAGTATCAGATGAAGTCGGATCCATCTGCAGTTTCTTTAATCAATATAAACAGGCAAGGTCGACAACACCAAACAGGTATGTACGAGACAAGGCAAAAAGGGATAATCCAATAACAGGCAAAGATCAGCAACAGTAAACAGGTATGCAAAAGACAAGGTAAAAGGGGTAATCCAAAAAACAGGCAAAAGGTTGAGATAGGCGGCAAACAATCGATAATCCAAAAACAGTCCGGGTAATACACAAAAACACCAACTAGAAATAACAAGGGAAACCGCTCAGAAATGATGCTGGGGCAAATCAAGACTTCGCAATGAGATAACAGAAAGTGTCCGGTTTTATAGTGTTGAGGAAATGAGGTGCCGGTGTGGGAACAGGACGTAATCAGTTCAACGGAGAGGATGATGGGAAATGTAGTCCATTCAATATTCCGGAGATGGCTCCCTCTGGCGACTCGACGGGGAAGAAGCTGGAGCCTCCACCGTAACACCTATAATGTAATGTTAATGTAACCGCAAATATGTGTCCAGGATATAATCAAACTGAAGGGTTGTGCTTGAATTGAAATGCCTCATCTTACGTTAGAAGAGAGAAATGCCTCAGCACCTTTAGATTTTTGTATATCACCTGACTTAGCAAAGTGCATAATCGTGACTAAGACAATTATTATTAGATCAAAGCCAGCATAGGGCAGGTAGATTTAATAATATTGGTTAACCTGGCAACCTCTGACTATAATTAGACTGGCAATATTGTGACTGTGAGATCCATGTATACTGACTGGTGAGAGCCAATCGGCAAAGACTTTGCATGGACAGTTATTGCTGTTTGATGAATGTGTCACGACAGCTTCTGTTAGAAGTGGAAACTAAATTTGAAGAGTGAGAGAAAATGAATACTTAAAAAAATACAGTATACCTTTTAAATGAACCATAAAATGTTGCTCTTCTATAATTTTATCCTTATGAAAAATGTGAGTTTGGTTTTTTATAATTTATAAATTCAAATTTTGTTTACAATTTTTACAATAAAATTCAAACTTAGGTTTTATACATTGTTCCATATGTATTTTACCAATTTAATGTGACTTGTATTGACACTGTTCACGCTGTTTAAACGTGAACTGGCCTGCCTGACCGAGTGTAGTTTGGTCAAAGGACATATGATGACATGGAACTTTGTACTGAAACATTGCACTGAAATTTTTTTTTTTTTCTGTAAAGCAGCTTTGAAACAAGGTACATTGAGAAAAGGGCCTTATAAAAAAAACTTTAAATGAAATAGTTGTTTTATAGAAAGGTATTTGTCCACTGGCCATGACACAGATCCTGTGTTTATAGAAACAGATGACATTCCATGGTAAAGTGATCTGCTGATTTATGGGTCACCAATATGAGACCCTCGTCAATATTTAAAGTTCCATCTGTTCCATCCAAAATCGGTTCTCTATCAAGGTAATTGAATCATTTATTACCTGTCAGATTACAAAGCAGAGTGAATGTTTTGTAGCTTCTGACAAAGATTTGTGTATTTTTATTATGAAGCAAATGCATTGGTTAAATAATTAATTGCTGATAATATTATTTGCTTCTCCCTGTTCTTTCTGTTCAGCCCTGTCCTATTTGCCACCTATACTTGTTAGGTGATCTGCTGGTGATTACAGGTGTGTATTTGATGGTAACGCAGCCCCATGAGTTAAGTATCAGGTTTGCCTAAGCGTAAATGCCAGTCATGGTGTCATCCAGAATGCCAATTCTAAAACAACATTTACTAAGATCATTCAGAACATTGCACTGCGTCTATAAAATTTACGATTCACAAGAGTTGATTTACTCATACATTATTATAATAGATAATAAAATATGTTCCTGATTAGCACTCTTAAAACTATGCAGTATGGACACTGTAGGGCATACTTACAGATCCTTACTTTCTTACTACCTCAATGCTCACAATATGTTTAATGCTCAAACTGTCACCCCCAACTCTCCTCCCACAATTCTGTGCCACAATGGGCCTTGTACTTAGATTATTAAAATAAAAACATGTTTTAATAATTTATTTAAATTTTAATTTTAATAAAAATATATTTCCCTAAATATTTATCAGCTTAATGCAAATAGTCCTAAACAATAAAACAAAAGACAAAAAAACAACGAAATGACAACAAACAGTACATAATAGCTTGGCACATGTGTAAATTTTTCCCTTTTTCAAATTAACATCAGAATTTTAAGTTAAAATGTTACATGAAACTTTAGATGCAATGGGCAAGAGAAAATGCAGATCTTAGTTCCTTAGACCAAATTTTTAAACACTTTTTCCTTCATTTAGTTCACATATTCATTTTTTAATTTTTAATTTTTAAAAGTTAATTTTTAAAGTACAAAGATTCCATACAGGTTTTTAATCAATTAATTTTTTTAATTAATTAATTAATTAATTAATTCAATTAATTAATTAGTTTTATTTTCAATTAATCACTAAACATACAGAATAGGACATACAGAACATACATAACACACACAGACATGCAGAAAAGCTGTATGTATAATATTTACAAAAGAATGTGCAAAATTCTGGTAAAATATTTTGGATTTAGTATAGCAAATCCCACTGTAAGACCGGTCAACATCTTCATTCTTAGAGCAGCTATACACTTCACCTAGAAAACCATACTGTCTTGAGGAATTAATTTGCATACACTCAACAAGTGACAAAAGGTCATTTCAGATTGTCAACAATGTTGATATTAATACTCTGAAAAGTCAAGAACAAAGCAAAACCAGGAACATAGAGATCAACCGTACCAACATACATGCATAGAGGCCAAAAAAACATTAACAACTCTATCAGGTATGTTCCCTCATCATCGCCCCCATATTACGCATTTCAACAGTAAAATCAGTAAATTATTCTTCGTTTGTTTCACACATAGTCTCTTCTGTCATTTTCACCACCAGCTGTGGAGCGAGATGAAGGATACGCCATTCTAGACGGGTTGTATTTTTTCTTCTGTGGAGAGCAGGAACAACAGAGCAACGAGCCCCCCATGACCAGTAGCGCAGTGGCTGCCCAGCCGATGTAGAGTGCCGCTCCAAGCTCCCGCATTCGAGGAGCAGCGGGTTGTAGAAGTCCCTGATGATGCTAATGGCAGACCAGGACACTGGAATCAGCTGCATTAACCCAGCCATGATAAAGAGAACCCCTCCTAGAATCATGACTTTAGCTTTGGATGACTCATCCTCAATGCAGTTAGTGCACTTTGCTTCACTAATGGACACTAAAATGTCCAGGATGTTTAAAAGGATAGAGATTATGGTCAGGGCTTCAGCTGCCTGGAGGTCCTGAGAAAGGGCCAGCATGGAGTCATAGACTTTACATTTACATTTAGGCATTTGGCAGACGCTTTTATCCAAAGCGACTTACATTGCATTATACTACACATTGATCACTATACATTGAGTATGTGCAATCCCTGGGATCGAACCCATGACCTTGGCTTGTTAACGCCATGCGCTAACCACTGAGCTACAGGAAAGCTGTACACTTTACACTGCATCTGTATGTCTTAACATGCTTTTTAAAGACATGGATACTAGTGGACTCTCTAACTTCATTTGGAAGACCGTTCCAAATTTTTGGAGCATAGTGACTAAAAGAAGTCCCGCCAGA
>JAZGTI010020982.1:0-10367 GCA_036877585.1 Botia kubotai | reverse complement strand
CCCGGGTCAGGTTTGTTTGGCCTCTGAAGCAGGCGAGATCAGAATTTCATGCATAAGATGGCTCTCGTCAGGGGGCCCTGCTTTTGAGCTGCCCGTTATGGATTTAACGATTTCCCCGGTGCACGGCGATGGCTTCAAACCCCAGGATCTGTGTAACGTTGCCATCTCCAATGCCTTCCATTGACCTTGGAGATTATTGCTGGACTAGGCAGCAGAAAAGTTATGCTATATCTTAGTCAGGAGCTGTCTTCTATCAATGAGATGCTGTGTTGGCCATCGATCGGTTCTGTGCCAGGACGCGGTGCTTGATTGATGCCTGGCGAGCGACAGGCCGGTCTGCAAGACAGCCTTGGGAGAAAACAGAGGCACTCTGCTTTTCCAGCACCTAAAGTGTAATGGCTACAGTGATGAAGTATGCATGGAGACTTTTTGACTTACGCCACTAGACTCCCAAAACCAATAACCCCCGAAGTACTTTTATTATACATGTGTTTTAGTTCATTTTCGGTTCATTTTTGATTTGCTTTGTCATTTGGAATAGCAGCATTGTTTGGCAGGATCTATGGACTCGACTGTCTAAGGGGTTTGTGTTTCATCTTCTTCATAAATGCCTCATCAAATGCCAAATTCCCAGTGATGGTCGCCATAAAATATACACTCCCAGTGCCCTGCTGTATGTAGGAATATCACACTGCATGGCCCCCTCCAAACGGTTTGCTCTTCTTTATATATAATGTAATGACACCATCTTACAGGTCTTGAGACCTGTCTGTCTTTTCAAGCAGCACATGCCAAGAAATGAGTGATATCATGGTGGTCCTCCAGCGGCCCTGATCCAAGATCTCGTGCTGAATTAAACACACGCAAGAAGAACGCCAGGTTAAAGAGTCACCTGCAACTCTTGGTAAAAATGTAGCAGTAACAGAAGGGTGGAATTGCTTTGTGTTTGTTGAGTGCTGAATAGAAGTTGTTTATTTTCACCTGGTGCTGCTGTTTATGGGTTTGGATACAGTTTTTTGGCAGATCAAGTTGATGTATTTGTTTAGAACTGCATCTGTGAGTTTCCCGGGCCTAAACATCAAACACATCCACTGTCGTTGGCTGATTTTAAGCCTGCATGAATTGCAATGGGGTTTTTTAACTGGGATGAGAGGTAACATTGAAAAGCCTTTGTGATGCCAGTCAGGACGTGTCACAGTCGTTTAATTTGCCAGAGCCTGTAGCGCTCCAAATGTGGCACAATTTCCAGACATATTAAAGATCTAAAGATCACTTCTTTTTATCTTGGTATGTTTGTGCGCTTGTGTCTTAATGGTGTGTTTGTTTGTGTATGTGTGTGTGTGTGTGTGTGTGTTTGTGTTGGTCCTCTATGACCCCAGTCTTGTTAAGGGAATGCCTTCACAGGAGTCAGTTCACAGGAGAACACAGGTTGCCAGGTCAGGCCCAATCAATCAGCTTTGATCTTTAATAGACCCTCTCCCCAAGCTCCTCAATTAGACCTCCTGCACTGGGTTTTCCAATACAAGGTATCCTGAGGCCAGAAAAGGAATCACTCTGTTTGTGACTTACACACAAATACACACATACTCGGTCGCTTTCACTCACACGCGTTCAATGGAACATCTTCTTTTTAAAAAAAGAACCGTGTACTCCGTTCGTTACGAGTTGCTGCACTTTTGAGTCTTATTTACTTACCACCCACAATCCTGTTTAACCGGGTGCTAAATGCACGAAAATGGCTCTGCACTGTGAGTAGTTAAATTAAGTCATTCTGTTCAGCTCAAACTTGCCTCTTTGGTTTGTAAATTGAGCTTATTATAGATCTTGATCCTTGTTTACAAAACTCAGTGCCACTTGCCTGGCGCTACCACCCACAGGAAGCAGGCAGTGAATGGAATTGTATAAAAAATGTTTGTTTAAATTTTTCTGAGATCATGGCTGCGGTAATTTGTCAAATGATGGAGGAGAGCATTACAACCAAACATATATCAAGATGTGCGATGTAGATGAGCGCACGCACAGCATTTTATAGAGACAATTACATTTCCTGGAAGGTGGCGTATTACGGCGTGCAGATTGTGTTTGGTACTAAATTTTTGGGCAGCCAATTTGCATAATTCTTTGGTGATAGTCCTGTTCTAAAACAAAGCAGATGAAGAAACCAGGCTATCAGTGGCTGTAATATTCCCCCCGATATGATTATGATATGATTTTCTTCTGTATTAGCATGTTCATTGTCTTCAAAACTATTGCACACCAAAAACAGAGAACACCATTCCGTTCAAAAAACAGACATACTTTGTATGCTTTTAAAATTCAATAAAAAAGAGCAGTTTAAACTTCCATGAAAAGCTTTTTATTCAGTTTTATTGGCCATTCTGAGTTTTATGTCTACATATTTGTATGAGTGCGGCAACTTTTATTTTATTTTAATGAACGTTGGCTGCACCAAAAAAGGATCTAAAAACGCGGTTTAAATGAAGTTTACTGTTTATTGTTATTTTTGTCATGATATCGTCACTCTCTATTTACATTCGTCCTCCAGGGGTGATTAGATTCACTACAAGCTTTCAGCGGCTCTTGACGTGCGTGGAGTCTGTTTATTTCTCAGGTACTGTCATTTCACACACGCAGACAGTAAATCAAGATTGACAGAGGAGTTTGAACTCAAAGCATCTGTGACTCTTGACTCCTGGGAATCTCCTGCCAGCTGTGGGTGACAAAACAGGGCAGATCAAGAACGAACGGCAATTTTCCAGTTTTCTTTAGGAAAAAATCCTCTCCAGCATACTAACTTTATTTCTTGTTTTTTTGTCTCTCTCTTCTCTCTTATCAAGTTGCAGCTCCGGCTATACAATATAAATGAATCAAGTTGAGAAAGGCCCTTTTTGATGCTTTTTGAGTGATTGCTGGAATGTGGTACAGTGGGTGGCATATACAGTTGTCAGAAATCTCTCTAAAATCAAATTTTTATTTAAGCGTATAAAGGAAAACAGCATAACACCTATATTATTAAAGGAATGCAAGGAAAGATCAAATAAATTAATAATGACTATTAAAGATGTTGTTCATTGGAGAAGGTTCAATTATCCGGTCGTCTGAGCAGTTTGTATAATGTATTGTTTGTTTCTTTTTCATTACATTCTGATATGTTTCATTGAATGTATTTTTTATTGCTATCTTCCCCTTAATATTACAATATCTTCTTGCCTTAAGTGACTGGTAAACAGAAGTCAAATGAAATAGAAATAAATGAAGTCACATAGAGACAGCGCGGATCTAGATGAGTTTTGCTCTGCTCGTTTGAGATGTTTGGTCACTGATCAAAGAAGCTCTCATTTTGGTCAGTACGCACAAATCTGAAACAAGTGAAAGAGAGAGCAGAGAGAGAGAGAATGGGAGGGGGTTTCCAGCTGTCTCTGGTGGTATGCCAGGTGGGATGACATGGGGCTCTGGAGTGTTTGGGGGGCTGGCTGGGGATAAACCAGCGCAATGGCACACTGGAGATATGCAAAACGCTAATGATCCTCCCCCTCCCCCTGCCGGGACGGTTCTCCATGCCAGGCCCCTCCAAGTGGTCCAATCCACTGGGGATTCTCACCAGCAGGTCCAGGTATCCATGATTGCTTTTTAATGTGTGGCTCTTGGCCAATGAGAGCAGGGATTTTCATCAAGTATGACTGCAGAAATATTAAACTAGCCTGGGATTATTTTTCAGTCACAGTTCATTAAACTGTGGAGGGAAGTAGAGCCAGGAGCAGCTCCTGCCTGCACAAGTTAGCCCAATTAGGGTTCTAATTTTTTATTAATACGCCTCAATGTTAAATAAACATGCAAACAGCTTTCGTGTTGTATGCCAATTAAATGCTGTTTTATTGGACTGCCACTTTAATCAGCTGTTGCACAGGGGAGGATATAGAGTTTAATTAAATTGTATTACTCTGCATTTCCTGTCATGGCCTTTTTATGATTTCAGAGTAATCTATAAGGACATCAGCCATTGATTTGTTCATATTTTAATAAATTATGCGGGGCCATACCATCGCAAAACGCAGCACATGGGAGAATCGTAAAGCAAAAGGGCGGAAACAAAGAAACGAGCAACGGGCGACACGAGTCATTTTTTATCGCGTGGCAGAGCAGCTTCCCCCACAAACAATAATCTTCCAACGATGGCAGGGAGAAAGTTTCAAAAGCTCATTTTGCCGGATTTTATCGCTTCCCCTGTTCCATCAATATTGCCTTCTGGTTGATTTTTAATTTCAGGCTGGAGACCTCAGCATATTTAGTGCTCGGCTGATGACATTGTATTTATTTAGTGCTCTCGTCAATAGTGCGCTCAAGTGCAAAAGTCCCCCACTGCCATTGCCGCGTTCAGTACAGATAAGTCAAATTCTCAATGCACAAACTTCCAGACTTCCAGAGTGCTTTAATGTTATTGCGTTTAAACATTTTTAGATGCTTTGATGAAGGTGTTACTTTTCGATAATCATTTTACATTTCATACCGATAAATAGAACTTATAACATTATGATTATGACCATGATTTACAGCTATTGTAAACTTGCGTATAAGGTTTACATTTATTGCATACAAGCATCTCTAAGGTAGGATTGTAAGAACTACATTTGTTTACGTGTATTTTATAAATAATAATCATAATTATTACTATTATTATTTTTAAAGCAACAATCCGTAACTTTATGGAGTTAAAAATGAAGAACATTGAAGTACATGACAGATCAACGTTTAACACAATCTCCTTACTTTACCCTCATTCCCAGTGGTTAACGTTATAATAAAATTGGAGCTGTCAGGTCCGATTTCCTGAAAAATGTCAGTCTGCCTTCTTTTGATTTCAATATATGTAATGAAACCTACAACTTTATGTTGGTAACAGTGGTAGAGGCAAACGTTCCGGATTGTAGCTTTAATCAAATTATCTTTTAAAAAAAATAGTTGTCTGAATGACAAACCAACAGAGCAGTTTTAAATAACGTTTGACTGACGGCTGTTTTGTCTAATTAATAATATCAAAAATCTTCTAGCTCCTTGATCTTCACGAATCAGCTGATTGACCACCGTGAGCCACTCCACTCATCAGTGCTGAAGTCTCATGCAATATTAACAGCGTCCCAGCTGCATGACATCATCTGATGCTGCGCAAGTTTGTACGTGTGCATTTGCGGCCTCTTCAGGCTTCAGGAGAGTGGAGGTAGCACCAGAAACAGTGGCAGCATGCAGTTATTAATGCCTCTCATCCCTCGCAGCTATGTCTGCCTGCCATCATGCTGTATTAATCAGAGTGCAGGCACGAACTGCCCCTCCAACTTCACATGATTAAGTGGGACTGGAGCAGTGTTTAAACAGATACAGCCACACTCCCTTCTCTAAAACAAGGCTTTCGAGCATCCCCGGGGTACACAAGGGGTAATGAATACATCGTTTGGAGAGGCCTCGGGAAGGAGAGGGCTTCTTTTTCTCCAGCCCTGGTGAAGCAGGGCTCTGGCCTAGAAATGGACAGGGTGGGATGGCCATATGGACGGGCTTGTGTGGCTGGTGTGTGTTTGGGTTGGATGGACGTCCTGACGGTGCTATCCTGTGGAGAGGAAGGGCCAGGTCTGCTTGTCTACTATCAGAACTGTGCCAGAACAGATCCGGGTCAGTGTGGCTAAAGGAAGCACAAGTCCAGGACAGGACGGGCACTGCCAGGGCTGCAGGACCTGTGGGTGGAAGCTTCCAGTCAGAGGGAGGCAGACATTGTGGGATTGCTACACTATGGTGTCTTTCCTGTTGTTTCCTTGGCAATAACAAAAGCAAGATTTGAATGTTTGTGCAGTGTTGTGGGCAGTTATTGATATACACGGGCTTCAAAATGTGTTCGGATGCATATACAAATTAGTGAATGCCTTTGCGTTATATAACAGAGTATCAAACTAACACATTTTATTTTGAAGAAATATATCACAAGCACAACTCTGTAAAACATTGTTTACTGTTCAATAACGAAAGTATTCAAACGTGTTCTGGCTGTCAAATATTATAGAATATATGTCCATAGTTAATGTGAAGTACACCTGTGAAGCACACCTGTGTGAACCTCAGGGGAACCAACATCCACTAAAAACCATGTTGCAAAAATGGTAAAAAATGAAGTTAGTTCTAAGAAATGTTGATTTGTTGATATCTGCAAAGTATGACTAAAGTGTCCAAAACATTTTGGGGCTACTGTATGTTCCAGTAAAGCTAAAGGATTTAATGTCTCCTTTTCCCAGAGCATTAAACAATATTAACATACATTATGTATTTATTTTATACATTTGATCTGTAGGTGTGTGTGTGTGTGTGTGTGTGTGTGTGTATATATGTGCATTACTGGTCAAAAGTTTGTGATCGCTTACTCATTCTTTCTTTATATTTTTTCCACATTTTAGAATAATTGTAAACCCATCAAAACCATGCAATAACACAACAGTAACTGTGGGAATCTTCAATGTAGTCACCCTTTGCCTAGAATTTGCAAAACCATACACTTCTCATTTTGATATCAAATTCCTTGAGGTGGTAAACTGAAAAGTTTTTTAAACAGTATTAAAGGAATTTCCATCTATGCTGGACTCTTATTAGCTGCTTTATATTCATTATTTAGTCCAAGTAATCCACTGAAAATATTTTTTTCTAATGAAATGAAATGAAAAGTATTTTGTAAATAAAAATGTTGTTTTCTAATGAACGTTTCTTATTTAACTATCATGTTATTGTGGCCCTGGATAGTTTGCATCTGACGTGAGATTTAAAGCTGGGAATTTTCCTTCAGATCAGGCAGGAATCATTTACTCTGTGTATTGTCGTCTTCACAGAGAAAAAGCGAGATAATGTAGTCTCAGTTTCAACTTCAGCTCGACATTTATCTGCATGAGTGTGCAGCGGTGCGCTGACAATCCTGGGCTGAAATGCGCTGATGGCAGATTTAGATGTGATGACACTCTTTTCTGCCTTAAATCAAACTGTTATTGCCTTCTTATCAAACCTGAAAATGTTCCCCCTCACACACTGTTTATGACAACTTTGACAATTTGCTCAGTTTTGAAAGCTCTTGTCAAATTTGCCAAACTGCAGGGCAGAGAGAGTGAAGCAGAGAGAGAGAGAGAGAGAGAGGTAGGTTAGGAAAGGTTGTCAAGCGCAAGAAAGCGAGAGCGACTTTAAAGACAAAGCGTATGAAGGAAAGCCAGGAAAAAGACAGAGGGTAATAGTGGAGCAGCCTGGGGGGGTTGTTGTAATGTATCTGCAGTGTAGCATGTCAGTGCAACATTACTTTACTGCATTCTCATCTGGCTGTCAATAATTAATCACAGGTGAGGCGTGGTGAGAAACATGCCCGCAGATGCCAAAGGAACCTAAAACGGTGCCAACAGACAGCAGGGAAACGTGGCGACAGCCATCCCTCAACCATACGACACATTTCTGTGATGCAACAACAGCTCGCTCTGAGTTACATCACCTGCGAAAAGATCGCAGGCGCCGTTCGAATCACCCAGCTTCAAATCTTCGCCGGAAATCACGGGCGGAGATAGAGAAGCCGCGCGCTGGCTGTTTTATTGCTAATTAGGCCATATCTTTTTATTCCTTACACCAAAAAATCAGCCACATGTATCATGGATATAAATGCGTTATAGTTGTGATCGATTGGCTGGAGCACGGGCCTGTGGCATGAATATTCATGGGGTGATGTATAGAGCAGAGAGACCCGCGTCGGAGTCTCGTGGTGTGTGATCCGTGGACTTTACAGTCACGGACGGGGCGCCTGCGGCTAGCAGCCACCATAAACAATAACGCAAGGCCCATTTATAACACTAAAAATCATGTGTCGCCACAGCCACAAAGAGCACAAGTGACATTTTAATGGGCCTTTTTACTTTTTGTTTTTCAATAATGAATGCATGGCTTGCTGTGGTGCACTCCACAATATGTGCTTCACTATTGTTTTGAGGCATAATGCAGATTTTTGCTGTACTTGGCATTTATAGGGAATAATTTAATATACATCGCAATCTTCATGCGCTTTTCTCAGACTCTGCTTTCATGCGGGGGAAATATGTGTGTGTGTCTGTACCTATATGTGTGTTTTTGTGTAAGTGTGATGGTGTAGCCATGTTTTCTTTATTGTGTTGTAAGCACTGCTCTTGTGATGGTGTGTGTGTGTGTTACCCAGAGGAGTGTTACTGATCTTGTGTTGGTGTGTGTGTGTTACCCAGAGGAGGTTCAATGCAGCTGTTAGTTTGCTTTGCTGTGTAAGCAGGGCTGACCCTACTGTTGATCACATGCCAAGCATTTGTCCCTCATATGGACACTGACGGCTACCGTCAGAGGAGAGAATGCAATGGAAATGGAATGTGTGGGGTCCTCTATATTATATTGTATTATATTGTATGGGGGAACGGGGTCAACCAAAACACACAAAAACGATTGATTTAGATTTGTTAAATAAGGATGAATAAGAACCTTGTTTATTTAGTTTGTCTGTCTTTATTTCTCTCTCTCGTTTTTCAATGCTTTGTTTAGTGCATCGGTTGCACGTTTTGAACATTTCTGAACATTATAATGTTTAACGTCTCGATTCTTTGTATTTTCTCTCCTTCTGTAGAAACCAAACCAGGAAACGGGCTGTGTAAAACAGGAAGCATTGCTCTCTTTGGAAACGTAGTGTACAGTGGGCTGCTGAACGATCACTTCTGGCATTTCGGGGTGCCCCTTGTCACAAGACTGGTGAGTGGTTGCCTTGTATTTGTTTTCCAGATCGGTGCGATGGTTGGCACTGCCTCTCTGCTCCCTTTGCCACCTTGAGGCCTCCCGCTGGCAGTTATGATTTGGCTTCAGCTGTGTTTTGGCTGGGCAAGGCTTCAACCAGTGGTGTCCATTTTTCTCCAGAACAAGGGAGCTTATTGATGTGAGACGGCTTTGATTTTGAAGAATTTTATAGTTCTGAAATGTAAGGAGATGTGGTCACGTTGGCACATATCTGCTTTTTGCAGATTTTTCCTTTTTGACATTAATGTATGAATTTTGTGCATTAGAAAATAAATTAGTGTTAATAAGCGTCATCTGCAAACAAAAACTTATTTTTATGATGTTTATTATTTAATGTTGTGCTGGAAAAGCATTTTATGGTATATTTCTTTAAAATAAATGACTTACTTTGATATTGTGTTGTATAGTTTTTTCGGAATATGGTTCAGATATTCCGAAAAAAATGTATATGTACACTTTTTGGGCCACTGTATAAATAATATCTTCACATTCAGCAATTTACATTAGTAACCCATCAAAGTCCAGTCTTAGAAGTAATAGTGACATTGACTACTAATATTGTAAGGTTGCTCAGTTTATTTGAGGTTCTGATGTGGTACAGTAGCTACTGTACGCCTCACCCAAGGGAAAGCCAGTGTGTAGGTAAGGTTTAATGTGCAGCAAAATGTCATGTTCCTCATACTGATTCCTCTGCCCGCCTTCGTCCTCAGTTATGCAAGCTCTGAATGAGTAATGCATCAGCATATGATGTGTCTGTTTAAGAACTGAATATTAGTTGGCTACTCAAGTTTTAATTAAACTGTAATCTTAGCGCATGTCAGTGCCTCTGTCTTATTATAAATTGATAAATATTGATGCTACGTCTTGCTCAGAAATATGTCAGACAGTATTAGCATACAGGCAGGGAGGGACATGAAGGGAGAGCTGCAGAAATGTATTGCCTTATACTAGATTAAGATAAAAAAGCATTTGGAGGATCAAAAATATAAATCTCTGAGGGTAACTTGTTTTTCGCCGGTTTCCCAATTGAGCGAGCAGTCGCGTTTCAGAAGAAACTTTTGCCAGCAGAGCTGGAATGTAGTGCAGCTTCAGTCGTCTGTCCTGTGGGAAAATGTCGTTTGATTCTGGTCATGTGACATGTGAATAACGAGTCAAAAAAAAGAAGTGCTAGTGTTTAATCATACTAAAGCATTCTGATGGGGGGTGATCATCTCTAATTGCCTTGTAGCTGAGTTAATGGTGTCCACTGCCACTCACCGCGTATTAATTGACAGACGAAAAGGAAGTCTGGGATTTTTATTTATTTAATTGCATTTTTTTAGAGGGCAAAAAAACCTTTGGCAATATCCAGGCAAGTTTGTTTTCATTTTTGTTATAGATAAATAGGTAGCTATTGCGGTAGGCACAACTATTTCCCACTATTTCCCAATGCTAAACCCCCAGTTTATGACGTGTTGACTGCGTCTTTGATGATAGCACTGCAGATTGTTATTTGGCAGATTTTTAATTGTAAATATTATTATAGAGTTTTAGGTTTCTTTAAATCAGTCTTATTCCAG
>JAZGTI010020981.1:0-10368 GCA_036877585.1 Botia kubotai | reverse complement strand
TAGTCCAACACCAGTCTTTCAAAGGATTTCATGACCACAGACGTTAGAGCCACAGGTCTGTAGTCATTAAATCCCGTAATTTTGGGTTTCTTTGGAACAGGGATGATGGTGGAGCATTTGAAGCATGAAAGGACTTCACACAGCTCCAGTGATCTGTTGAAAATCAGTGTAAAGATGGTCAGCACAGGTTTTCAGACATGCTGGAGTCACACCGTCTGGGCCTGGTGCCTTTCTTCTTTTGTTCTTCCTGAAGACCTGGCGCACCTCATCTTCACTGATCAATACAGCAGGAGTGGGGGGTAGCAGGAGGTGTGAATGGGTTATTATCAAACCTGCAATAGAACTCGTTAAGATCGTCTGCCAGTTGTTGATTCTCCACAGTGCAGGGGGATGGTGTCTTGTAGCTGGTGATGTCTTTCAGACCTTTCCACACTGAAGCTGTGTCACCAGAGGAGAACTGAGACTGTAGCTTTTAAACAAAATCCGGTAAGAGATTTTGTGGTGTGTTCTGCCGAATGTTCAGCAGTTCGCCCCTGGTAAAACTGATGGTGTTTGAAAAACAAAAAACAGGAAAAACTAACAAAAACAACACAAACACTTGAGAGCTAAGCACTGAGGCTGCCATACCCGGCGCCATCTTGGATAGCCAAATAGTGAATTATGTTCTGATGCATCACAGTTTTAAATGATCACATTTTATAACAAATTTCAAAATGGCAGACAATTGTAAGATGCCAGTCCAACACTGTGCTGTTTCTTCACTATGGAAATCTAACATCTTTGCAAATTCATTGTTAGCCAATGAATACACATTGCCAATACCCCTGAAGGTTCGTAAAGGGGAGCCACAAATATTTTTTTAATCACAGGACTAAATACAGAGTGGAGAAGGGTATAAATTGCATAATTTCAAATGTTTGTTTTAACAAAGTACACCTTAGGGAACTAAATAAAATATTTAAAATACCCATGTCAAAACCCCTTTAAAAGTAACTGAGCCACTGTCAAGCTACTGTAGTCAAGTTAGCAGTGCTGCTTATTGTAATTAGCTACTCCTCAACACTGTATGTGAGTAATTTCTAATAAAATTATATTCCTAAACTTTCTTAAGTTCACATTTAAAAGTAATGAGAAAAACATATTACTTACTGTGCAAATTATTGTGCAAATTATTTTTTACAGTGTAGCCTAGACAGTTTTTGTTTTACAACACAGCGACAAGATCACATTTTTTGTCATTCTTACTGTCTTGAGTGATTTCTGAGTGTGGAGATAGATATGTTCACAAATCGTTGTTATATTGTTTTTACATACTGCATGTTTGGTTAGCTTGCAATTTAAAAGTATTGTATTGGTAAAAGTTTTCTGTTTGTTGTAGCGTAACATTGGCCAATGTTACGGTACAAATGTGTAAGAGAATTACAGATCTTAGATTCTTTATAAGTAAAAAAGTGTTGAGGTTTACTTATAATTACAAACTGTAATGTTATGACTGATATCCACTGAAGTCTACAAAATTTGCTTATCTACATTTACATTTACATTTAGGCATTTGGCAGACGCTTTTATCCAAAGCGACTTACATTGCATTATACTACACATTGATCACTATACATTGACTATGTGCAATCCCTGGGATCGAACCCATGACCTTGGCGTTGTTAACGCCATGCTCTAACCACTGAGCTACAGGAAAGCTCAGGAAAGCTTATCTTCCACCATTTAAAAGAAAGTGTGTGTTTTCAACATGGTACAGAATTGCTTATTGTACTATACTGGCCAAAAGAGCAAACATCTTGGTTACATATGTAACCCTTGTTCCCTAAAGGGAATGAGACGTTGTGTTGATGATGACACTAGGGATTGATTCTTGAAGACCCAGTTGCCTCTGATCTTTGTATAAAGGCCAATTGGCAAGTGGAATTTGCGTGCCAGTCCTCGCCCTAAATATCCTGGTATATAAGCAGGCTGGCATGCAACACTCACTTAGATGTTGTGCTGAGGAGTTGAAGATGCGTCACAACCCACAGCCTAAGCAGTGGCCAGCTGCTGAGCAGAAAGCTGGGATGGCGTCCCCTCTCCTGTTTATGAGGGGAACACTACAGAGACCACATCCTGTTGGAAATAGGTGTGATGCAAACCACCTTGGTGGTTGATATAGGTCACTGTCGCAGTGGTGTCTGTCTGGACTAACACGTGTCTGCCCTGGATCAAAGGTAAGAACCCCCACAGAGCATTTA
Source organism: Botia kubotai (assembly GCA_036877585.1). Lineage (NCBI taxonomy): Eukaryota > Metazoa > Chordata > Actinopteri > Cypriniformes > Botiidae > Botia > Botia kubotai. Next base: position 8,128 of record JAZGTI010020981.1, on the reverse strand, counting down.
GGACTGCCAGCAGCTCCAGGCAATTTATGAACCAATGCAGGTAGTGCCCTGTCCAGAGCCCCGACACTGCATGTTCAGTGCACACAATGTCCTAGCCCGTATTTGCGTCGGTTGTAATAATTACGCATCTGAACACTTGTCCTAGGGGAACATCTGCCTGTAGGAATACCAGGTGAGACCACAGACTTAAGGATTGGTGACACTTGTGTTGCCTATGTTCCAAGGAACCATACTAGGGGGACCAGAGTTACAACCTGCTTCACCATACTGACAGTGGAAACAGCACAGTGCAAAATCTTCAGTGGACCAGCCATGGCCTAATCTGCTGTATTTAAATGTTTGCATCAGACCGCTGTCAGTAAACATCTCTGAAAGTGGTCTAGAACTGACGGTGGTCCGAAAAGACCCAGGGAGAGGAAATTGCTCCTTTAGTGAGGAGGTGGGTACCAGCACCCAAATGTCCTCAGCAGCAGTTCCCTCCCTGGGTTGTCCTTCTCAGGGCCACTTAGAAACCTTGGCAGGGTTCTTGGTGGTCTCCTGACGGGTGAGTGGCAAACCACCGCTGAATGCACCATATCTACACGGCAGGAAGAAAAAGATCAATAATGTTTTTAAGGCATTGGGACCGCAGCATCTGTGACTCAAAAGAACGAAATCTGAGTGAGTGTTGGGTGCCAGCCCACTGATATACCCGGATATCCGGGATGGAGACTGGCATGCAAATGCCACTAGCCAATTTTTATTGGCCTTTTTTACATAGATCAAAGGTGATTGGTGTTACGGTGGAGGCTCCAGCCACTCTTCCGCCGCACCACCAGAGGGAACCATCACCAGAATACTGAACGGATGACCAAGGACTCCATTTCCCAAGATGCACTTACCTGGACTGATCACTTCCGGATTCATCACCTGCACCACATACCTCACTTCCTATATAAACCGGACATTCTCTTCTACACATTGCAAAGTCTTGATTTGCCCTGGCATCATTACTAAGCGTTTTCCCTGTTTCTTGTTTGGTGTATCTTTTGTGTATGATTTGGATTGTCTCTGGTTTTCGATTGTTTGCCGCCTGCCTTTGCACCTTGTATTGTTATATCGTTTTGGATTGTTTGCTACCTGTCCTGACCCTTGCCTGCTTCACGTTTACCCTTCTGCCTAGCCTACATTATACCTGGTTACTGTTATCGATCTTGCCTGTTGTTTTTGAGAATAAAAGACTAAAGATGGATCCGACTCAGTGTAATGCTTCGTTACAATTGGGCTCCCAAGAATAAACCCCTAGTGTCATAATCAATACAATGTCGAGTGACCGGCAGAAAGGGAACAAATGGTTAATGATGGTTAAAAACTGATTATGAGGTCTGTTCAAGCCTGTTTCAGTTCACAGCTAGTAAATAGCTAAGATATGTCAATTATGCTTATAATTATGCCTAAGTCCCTATTAAATGAGTTACCTTTTTTTTTTTAAAATGTTTGTGAGAAGGTTGGTGCGAAGCCTTAGTGGAAGGGACATGCTCATTTCACTGAACATTTTATTACACAAATTTTCCTAACAAAGATTGAACATTTTAAATGTGTATGTGATAATTTTGACAGTGTTTTAAAAATAAAACATTGGGTCTTTAAAAATATTCAACCCTAATTCCTAACAAATGGTTATTGGAAGAGGGTCTGAATGGAGGATTGCAGGGTTATGGTGTCTGTGTGTACAGGTTTAGCTATATTTGTAAGGGCCAAATGTCCCCACTAACAGAGTAAAATATCATGACAACCAACTTGTGAGGACATATTAGTGATCCTCACTAAATAAAAGAGGCCATAAACCATCTTTAATGTAATGCCATGCACATGTTTCTGTGAGGTTAAGGTTTGGAAGTAGGGTTCATGTTGGTGGATAGAATCATTAGTATTATTATTATTAATAATATCATTAGCCTAATATAAAATCAAAAGAATTCTATGGAATGACCTGACTAATAGTCAAACAAACGTGTGTGTGTGATGAATGCGTTAACAATAGTTTTGTGGGTAAGGAGAGGAGCAGCTGCTGTGCTTAGGTACATTCAAATGTAATTAAAGAAGCCTCATTAGAGGCATGTCTTAGGAGAAACACTCTTTCTGACTGGGTCACATGTGCATACACTCATCTCTCTGTGGGCTTCCACATCCACAGAAGCATACATTAAGAGTGTGTGCTTTAAGAGAGGACCTTATAAGACATTTAGCTCTAATTAAATGATCATTGTAATCATTTAGATACTAACTGAAACTGAAGCACACTTACATTATACAAACCGGAATTATTTAAAGCAATAGGTAAAAATTTGGTACGAACGCTCTGTTTCCTGTGAATGATCCAGCCACATTTCCAGCAGTGTGATTTGTGTGTGTTATATATCTGTACCTGCAGAAAGCTCAGAAAGCCCATAATTCAGAAAGTTCTACATATTTTCCTCACATTTTCATCTATTAAACATTTTGCTAATTTGATTTCGCTTACCTATCACTGCAGTCACTTCATCACGTTTTAATCCATTCTGCAGATTTTCCCCAAAATTAGCACAAAAAAATTAATCATATCTTGAAAGATATGTTAATATCCAAATTCTTTATTATTACATTTTAATGTTACATAGTTATGTTTGTTTGTTTTTTAAAGCCATACCAAAAAAAGAGACAATATACCTGAACAAAGATGAGATCTTCTAAGGGGTCGATTACATGATTACATTTTCAACCAAAAATGGAAAACTTATGTTTTTGCTGTTCATTTAAAAGAGAGTGACATTTTGGAATGTAGATTATGTAGACTGATTTTTTGCAAATGGCAAAATCAAAATCCTAGGGTGCTTCTCAATTTTTATTTGTGTGCCTTCGCTTCCTTTCCTTGTGTCTTAGCACCCTATTAGGATGCGAGGGGAGGGATGCAAGGACACTTCCTCATAATATATACCAATGTTTCCTTGCTCATGCCTCCTCAGGAAGCTTTCTTAACAGACAGTTTCTTAACAGTTATTGTTAAACATAAGCAACATAAAAAAAACCACACATGATGCTAATCAACAGCACAGCAAATGTTTAAAGGTGTGATTACAGCCATACGAAGGAAGTGATGAGAGAGAGAGACGTGTGGTCTCTTATTAGGCCCAGTTATACCCAAAGGTAACTATCTTTAACATCTGTATTTCAAAAACGACCGTTTAATCTTCTCTCGCTGTTAATGACATCCACTGTGGCTGTCGTTTGGCAGGAGTCCATCCATACACACACACATCACAAGCTCTGATACACTATACACTGGAAAATGCATTTCTAGGTATGTATGGTAATAATGTGGCATTATAGTACCAATACCAATGCTACACATGACATGATTTCTAAAATCTAGTAAATAAATCTAGGATTTCCTAAGACATCCAAGATGTCTTATGTTTCTTGTAATTGGGGATGTTATGGGTTCAACACAAGTTAAGCACTATGGAGTGTATCTGTTACATGTTGTCAGTGTTACGATTAGTGTTTGTGAGAGCTTGGGATAACTAGGACAAAGGAGCGGAACACGGGATACATAAAAGATATAAAAAAGATATACATATATATATATATATATATATATATATATATATATAACACTAACCATTTCAATCAAGGTAATAGCAACAATAGGCGCACAGTAGCAAAGCTCAACAAGATAGTCCACAGGGATACAGGCAACAAGAAACCAAAAGCATACACAAAACATTCAAACAATCCATAATAACCGACCAACTAAACATCAAAAAGGGGAACTTAAATAGTGCTACCATTCAGCGTGTTACAGGGGATTGTGATTATCAAACAGGAAGTGAGTGAAAACGTTAAAATAAGAGTCCGTGCAACGTAACAGTCAGTTACCACCGAAAATTTCAATTCCTCCTTCACTTTGTAAATAAAAAGAACAACTCACATTTTCAGTAATGCACTTACAGCCAAAGTCTACGAGCACTGAAACATCAAACTAAATGTATCAGACAAGTGTGATAGAATTGCATCCTGCTACCTTATATCAGTTAAAATAACATATTGTAAAGGATCAAATTCATGTTAGGGGGTTCATAAATATACAAGCTTCATATTTTCTGCCTTTGTGCTCTTGAAGTTCATTACTGTAACCACAGTTTTTGTTTTTAACAAACTAAAAGACAATAAGAGATTATTGTTTGCGGTAAACAGCAGATGCTGTCAGTAGACTTGCTTTGAACCCAAAACACTAATTTCATTTTTACTCTAGGCCAAAACCTCACCTATAGTTACCAAAAAGCAAGTTATATTTCTAGCTTCATTGCATTCTGTTTCATGATTCACAGCATCTTATCACCATGACCCCTGGGCAATTTTGACCACCTCTCATAGTGGGCAGAAAAGATGCCAGTTTCACGTCAATGGAATACAAGACAAGAGCCCCCGATAAGCAGTCTGGCACGCACGTAATTTGCATTACCTGAAGGATTAATTAGCAATTATGTAAGTACTATTGGACATCTCTGTCTCTCTGGTGGCATACAAACAGCTGGGTTTGACAGGGGCTGCACTCATTTCTGCCATGGACCGCAATCCAATTAGTAAATTCTTCTTTATTTTGGCCTAGTTTTTCATTACTTTCTGCTTAAGAATGGTGTGTTATCCTTCTCCCTCCCTCCAAACCCCTAGTGAGCCTTGCTGTCTTTCAGTGCTTGTACTTACACAAAAATCACATTACTACTATTTATTCAGACAGTCAGAAAATTGCTGGGGGATTCACATGTCCTGAAAGACAAAAACAGTCTCTATCTGTGGCCTCTTGCACAGAGCATCTTCTGGCATGTTACGATCTGTGCCAGAGAAGGAGCTCTTTGTCTGGCCTGTAATCTCTCTTGCCTTTCTCTCTCACTCTTAAAACAGAAGTACAAAACAGGAGAGGGAGGAAACAAAACCTAAATTATCCTGCAGCTTGTTCAACTGAAAGACAAATTATTTCCTCTTGGTTAAACACTTTCTAAGGAATCTGACAGCGGCGCAGTAATGCCTGCCTAAATGCAGTACACTCTCTGAAAACATCCTTTAATCTATCTGAAACGAGTAAAGGTGAAGAGTAACTTAACAAACCTTTATTTGTCGGATATCTCTCAATTGGTATAGTGTGCTTGGAAGAATTCTGCCTTTTTCTTCTAGCAGATGAGTCATTGCAATGATTGCTGCAGACACCATGTGGTTTCTATGGGAACTATAAGAGATTGTTGTCAGAGCTCATAAAAAACAGCTCAATTTGAAATCTATGGTGCTTCCCGGTGCTACCATGTCTCCAGATATGGAGAAGAGGTCATGAAGAATTGTGTTTTAGGACTATAAACTTCAGGCGTTTTGAGTGTAAAAATGCCTTAGTCCTTGAAGAGTTTCAGTTCAAGCCAAAGGAAAGTACAGAAGGTCTATCAGCTGTATATTTGCACTTACTGGCAGAAGGGATAAAAGCTACAGATGTTCACATATTCTCAAGCCTCAGTGCACCAGGCCATGGCTGATGAATTACTCTTCAAGCATTACAGCCTTACAAAAGAAAAACAAACTAATAGTTCCCCATCCCCCATAGCATTAATGCTGAAAAAATATGCAACATGCTAAACAATATAAGATTTTCAGCAAATGATTTTACGACTGGCTCTTATGTTGTAACAATAAAGGGAAAACATGTGATTTAAAGAATTTATTATAAATAAAGTAGTTAGCGTAACAGACCATAAACAAATTATAACAACAAAATCTGTCCAGAGGGGAAGGAGAGACCTGAAGACTCAAAACAAGCGGAACAAATGCGGTCATCATGATTTTTCCACAGGTGCATCTCATAACCGCAAAGTGGCACTGGTAATCACCTGCAACACAAAATACAAAACACATACGACCTTCACAAGGGTCGTAACAACAGTATGGAATACTCACTGTTTGTTTGGTCTTGTTAGATTTCATGTACCGCCACAGAGCAGCATATACTTTACTGTATGGTATAACATACTGCCTAGTGCAGATCAGAGAAAAAGAGCAAGCTGTTGTTGAAAGCATAGGATCCCACCCTCCCTTCAAAGCGCTCTCCAAAGCCACGCCTCCTGCACATTAACACATACATAGTTTGACAGGCAAATAGGCAAATAGGACATCCTATCATTGCATTCGGACCAAATGTAATGATTGGACAAACATTTTATGCTGCTGCACATTCCACAGAAGATATATATTTATTTAAATAAATTTAGACCACTTGACCACTAGACCACTTTGACCACTTAGTTGATTACTATCAGTATGTGAACAGACTTTTAACCAGCATAACAAAAACGTTTTTGGAAAAACGCCTACCCTGTCTTTAAATGTGCATTATGCAGGATTTTCAGTTCCCTTTCAGTCAGTCACGTTCGATGTATGGGGTCTTGCTTTGGAGCCCAATCACCTTTGAGTATTGGAAAAATGCACCAATTAACATTGGCCCGAGAGGAAAGAGCTAATAAACTCTGGGCAAAGGAGTTAAGAGCAGAGCCACGCCTACCTGGTATATAAGGCCATATATTCCCAAATATTTTTTAAAAAGCAGTTCAAAGCAATGACAGATGTTTTTCAAAATTCTAACAGAGCATTGGGGTGTCAAATTTTGTTCCAATCAGCTTCTGTTAACCTTGTCTAATAGTTGCTCAAATTTCATCGGCCGATGGCTGCTTTACATGTCAGTGTCAATTGGTTGCTTTACATGTCAGTCAGACGGCCTCTTGGGTCAGTCCTTAACGTTTGAAAGATGATACAGAGTTCCACTCAGTCTGATGGTCTGGCAACCCAGCACTACCCTAAGCTTAACCCTAAACCACATCACAGAATATAATAGAATAAATAGAATAAATGCTGTAGAGATTGTAGAAAACCTTTGTTGAACCATGTAATCAGAGGACATCTTTGATGTCATTACCTCAAATATTAGGTCAGAAAGATCAAACCATTATTTTTAAAGGAAGAAAATGTCACCACATAAAGAGGTTAAATAGTACGGAAGCCCTAAATCGCAAGTGAAAAAAATAAATAAAACTTGTTATTTCAAGATAAGTCGTTATTTCGACATATTAAGTCATTATTTCGAGATAAGTAGTTATTTTGAAATAATAAGTCATTATTTTAAGATAATCTTTATTGAACAGAAATGTACGGTGCCCGGGAAGGGACATTTTCGGTTCACTTACTCAGGTCACGACTCGGGCGAATGATGATCATACAGGCTTCGTTCGTTACAGAAGAGACATGGATTCAGCACGATCTTTGGAGTTTTAAGGAACACAATATTAATGAGGAAAACATAGCAAGAATTAAAGACAATAAGGTAATGGGTAATTTTTATTGTTTATCAATATGTAAGTGTATATGTAAGTATTTTATACTGTGTACGCCACAGAAGCCATTTGATCGAGCTTGAGCTCACGGAACAATAAAGCCCCATGGCTAACTCCAACATCACAGGACCAAGGCAAGAGAGAGAGCAAGCTCAAATCGTGGTAGCGGCAGCTAGTTGTGGCATGATTTTCGAGAGTGAGTATATACAGTACTGTGCAAAAGTTTTAGGCAGGTGTGAAAAAATGCTGTAAACAAAGAATGCTTTCAGAAATATAAATAATGATTGTTATTATATTTTTGTCAATTTACAAAATGCAAAGTAAGCGAACAAAAGAAAAATCTAAATCAAATCAATATTTGGTGTTACTACCTTTTGCCTTCAAACCAGCATCAATTCTTATAGGTACACTTGAAAGTCAGGGATTTTGTAGGATTATAGTCAGGTGTATGATCAACCAATTATACCAAACAGGTGCTAATGATCATCAATGTCACACGTAGGTTGAAACCCAGTCATGAACTGAAACAGAAACAGCTGTGTGGCTTAAAACTGGGTGAGGAACAGCCAAACTCTGCTACCAAGGTGGGGTTGTGAAAGACAGTTTCATGTTGACAGTTTCAAGATTGAGCACAGCAACAAGACACAAGCATCAACAAGGTCTCTCCCAGACAAAGATTTCAAAGCAGACTGGGGTTTCAAGATGTGCTGTTCAAGCTCTTTTGAAGAAGCACAAAGAAACGG
>JAZGTI010020980.1:0-10369 GCA_036877585.1 Botia kubotai | reverse complement strand
TTTTGTGGCTTTATCGGTTCAGTCAGCTCTTTGTTCGTAAACATACTATAGGCCTACTATAGTATTAGTCTTATCCCACACATATTATTTGCAATTATACCATTAACATGTCTGACATTTGTTCTGTGTTTTATTATTATTCTTTGTTTTTTATGTAAAGCTGCTTTGAAGCAATGTAACATTGTAAAAAGTGCTATATAAATAAAATTGAATTGAATATAATGGTTTACCATCAACGCACAAAGAAAAAAATCATTTCATCCCAAGTTACTATCAAAATAGACTTTTTCTGTCAAAATTGTGAAACCTCACGCTTATCAATACTGTTCTTGTGTGTTAAATGTCATAATAACAAATTGCCAACTTCAACTTCAAGACAAGTTCATGATACCTTTTATATTTTATATTTTAAGTCCATAGTCCATCAAGTCCAGAAAAATGGCCTGTAAACATATAAAATACAGCTAAAATTATGCTTTAAACTTCAGACGGGTGTCAAAAGTTTCAGGCCACATGGTTCATAGCCAACCATTTGTATCCATTAATCAGGTATGTTTGAGACAGAAGAAAAACTGCTGTTTATTTCTTCCTTGGTCTTTGTCACTTCTGCATGAACAGTGCTCTAACATTCGCACAGACATAATCTGACTGTCAGGGTTGCAATAAAGGAATCAGCTTGCAAGTGCGCAAAAATAACAGTTTATTGAATATAATCCAAATGCAGACAAACAACACGTGAAAACAGCTAAGTAACCAGTCTCTCCCGGTAGCACAGTGACACAAATGAGCAGCGGAGAATCAACAAGTATATCCAAGTGATCAGAGAAACCGGTACACAGGATTCCCGTAGGCAAAACCAGGAGAACGACAGCAAACAAGGACGAACAACCAAAACGATCTTGTCCGACGCCACAACTGACTACGGGATCAGGGGTCAAAAGAACGGGAGCCGAAACGAAGCGGCTTTTGAGGTTGGAAAATGCAGAATCAGCTGCACTGGACCACCTGAACGTAGTCTTGGCAGAGGTCAAGGCTGTCAGAAGCGAGGCTAGTTGGCTGAAATTGCGAATAAAACGCAGGTAAAAATTGGCAAACTCCAGAAATCCAGAAAGTTGGCCAATCTACCACAACCTCAATCTTGTCGGGATCCATGCGCACTCCCTCCGACGAGATGATATACCCCAAAAACTGAACCGACTGTGCATGGAAAACACATTTCTCCGCCTTGACAAAAGGCCCATTCTCTAACAACCTCTGGAGCACCCGCTGGACGTGCTGAACATGTTCTTGGAAAGAAGGGAAAAATATCAATATGTCATCCAGGTAGACATATATGAATTGATTGATTATATCTCTCAGCATGTCATTAACGAGTGCCTGAAAAACCGTGGGGGCGTTGGACAGTCCAAAAGGCATAACTTGATATTCAAAATGCCCCCTGGGGGTATTAAAGGCGGTTTTCCATTCATCTTTCTTCCTTATGCGGACCAAATGATAAGCATTACATAAATGTAATTTGGTGAAGACCTTAGCTCCCTGCAACCGTCTAGGTAAAAGATAGGTATTCCTAACCGTGATGTTGTTCAGCCCTCAATAATCGGTACACGGTCTCAAGGAGCCATCCTTCTTGCCCACAAAAAAAATCCTGCCCCGGCGGGTGAAGAGGAGGGACGAATGAACACGGCCGCTAGAGAATCAGAAATGTATTTCTCCATGGCCTCCCTTTCAGGAGCTGAAAGCGAATATAACTTGCCCTTAGGCGAAGACGTACCTGGCAATAAGTCTATAGCACAGTCAAAGGGACGATGCAGAGGAACAGGATCAGCCCTGGACTTACTGAACACTTCCTTCAGGTCAAGGTAATCCTTGGGCACGTTAGACAGGTTCACCGCCTTATCCTGCAACAAAGAACAAGAAACAGATGAACAGGCAGACACAAGACAAGAGGCATAACAGGTGTCGCTCCATGCTGCCGCAGAATTACGGTCCCAGTCCACCCTGGGATTATGGCGGACCAACCAAGGATGTCCAAGGACTATTGAGGCCAGTGGTGAAGAGGTAAGGAAGAAAAATTACTTTTCTGAGGGTAACCTGAGCCGTGGTGTGTATAACATTAGGAAGAGTCTGTCCATTTAGTGCACTGACAGAAATCTTGTGAGTGAGAGAATTTAAGGGGATGTGGAGTTGATGAGCGGTATTAAAATCCATAAATTTGCCCTCTGCTCCAGAATCCACCAGGGCCAGGCAATCGTGGCATCTGCCGCCCACTGCAGACTTACCGGGAGGAGAGTTGTAGATAAGGATTTGTCCAGTGAGACCCCGCCCGACAGTAACCTCTAACCTACGGTCATGCTTCCTCTTTTAACTCTCTCTCTCCTCCCGGAAAAACAGAGCTCTACCCACCTGCATGGGTTCCTGGTTGGAAATGGAACTGACCACATTCAAAGAGTCCATGACAGAACGCACAGGAATTTCAGACATTGGAGCATGCTGTGCCAGCTGATCTCATTGCAGTAATTGTGCATCCACTCGAAGTGCTAGATCAATAAGTCCATCCAGGTCTGAAGGTAAGTCCAGAGCGAATATTTCATTCTGAATGCGGTCAGCCAACCCATGCAGGAAAATCACTGCGCCTCCTCGTTCCACTTGCACTCTGCTGCCAGCGTGCAAAACTCAATAGAATAATCTGAGACCATCTTCTTCCGTTGACGAAGATCCGCCAGCATATGTGCAGTTTTGTGACCCACGAGTCTCATCTTCTCAGACAGTGCCTGAAACGAGGAGCAGCATGGATGCTGGTTGAATTGAATTGAATTCTCCCACACCGCCGTTCCTCAAAGTGCTGCATGCCCAGACAGCAAGGTAATTACGAACACCACCTTAGATGCCTCCATAGCAAAGGTCTTTGACTGTAGAGAAAAAACGTCGAGCATTTAATTAGAAACGCTCTACAAAGCTTTGGCTTACCAGCATAAGATTCTGGTGTAGGTAGGCGTGGCTCCTGCTGTTGATTGATGATGGCAGACAGGGAAAAAAATTGGCAGCGTGGGTGGTGCAGTGGGTGATCTTAATTGTTGTAACTGGGTAGTGAGCTCGGACACCTGTGCTACCAATGCTTGCACGGCTTGACCAGTTGCCAGCAAATGCTTCTCTTGTTGATCCATGCGTGCGTTGTTCTGGGAGATAAAACCGTGAAGATCTGAAGCACTTGCAGATTCTATGTTTTGGTCAGATCGTTCTGTCAGGGTTGCAATAAAGGAATCAGATCGCAAATGCACAAAAATAACAGTTTATTGAATATAATCCAAATGCAGACAAACAACACGTGAAAACAGGTAAGTAACCAGTCTCTCCCGGTAGCACAGGGACACAAATGAGCAGCGGAGAATCAACGAGTAAATCCAAACGATCGGAGAAACCGGATAACAGGATTCCCGTAGGCAAAAACAGGAGAACTGGAGAACGACAGCAAACAAGGAAGAACAACCAAAACGATCTGACAACACAAGACACAAGACACAGGTGTTAAATAGCTGAGCTCATAACGAGCTACAGCTGGCGTGAATCAACTAACAATCACAGTCACGCCCACTCTCACAACACACACACACACACACACAGAGAAGTCAGAATGAGTCGGTGAACCCATGAACCGTGACACTGACATTCTTCCATCTGCTTACAAAAATTATCCACATTCATTTAGCAAATCTATCAAATTAACTGTCTGTTTGCTGGCTGTCCATTTTTGCCAACCTACTCCATCTTCTGTGGTGACATCTGGTCTAATATTCACTGGCCATCTTGTATAATATATCTAGACACTGATACTAATCTAAAGGATAATGAAAAGCTTACAGAAGCCTATAGAAGGCAGTTGAGGTGTTGTATTCATTGCTTTTCTTGTATTTTATTTTCACCATCCCAGAGATAGCAACTGATTTATCCTTGCTGTTAATGAATTTGGGGTTTATAAATTCCCCTGCCAATCGATGTGCCTAATCGGCCCTTGAAGACAAGCTGTTTAATCTAATATTGAACCTCTGTCTGTTTTCTCCTGCCTTTTTTTACCCTTTAAATATTTTTTTTTATCCATCTGTCTCATTGTCCTGTTTCCCTTTGTCACTAATTGTTTTCTGTTCATTGTCTTTTACGTTATTTCATTTTTAATCTTACGAACCCTCTTCTTTTATGATCACCACAATTTTGTCCCTTCATAGAGCTCATGTCTGAAATGAAACAGTGTGACTTGAAGGAAGATCGAGCTCTCGAACCCTACACACTATTCACAACCCTCACACCCCCTCCCATATTGATCGCTGCTTCCATCAGGCAATGCATGTCTTAGCAAAATGCGTAATGCCTCTCCAAATCACATCGGGGATCATTTAGTCACATCGGGGATCATTTATCAGTTTGTCATTGGCCATCTCCCTCCACTTCCTGCACACCCAAACAGGCTTGCTGGGAACAGCAAGGGTTTTATCTCAGGAAATTCATTTGTCTCAAAACATTAAGACAGTATGTTGAACTATATATCTCAATTTATCTAGCTTGTTAACAGTGGCGGTTCTACATTGAATTGCGCCCCGGGCGAGACTCCCTCCCAGCGCCCCCCGACCACTTCGCGCCACGCCCCCTCACCCCACTCGCTGTAACTCCTTCCCGGCTCCTTCAGCACGGGTATCATAGATAATATGAAACCGCTTAGCGGCACAGATGATTTTTTTTCCTCCAAGTTCGTGTGCTGCCCCCCACGTGACATGAGAAAATCCCAGTTCGCCCATGCCTAAAACCGCCCTTGCTTGTTAAAGCAATATTAAAAATTGTTCCATAACTGTATGACTAGTAGATAATAAAATTGGTGATCCAACCCAAGCCATATTTCAGGACAAGGAATGAAACAACATAAAGAACATAAATCTCTGCTTTACTGGTTTGACATTAACAAAGAACAGTACATACACAGTTAAAAACACATGAGAAATAAGTGACAGTGAGAAGATTCTAAATTAAGACAAATGTTAAGTTTTCTAATTAGTGATTCCCCATTAGTGCACATATTGTCCGTTTGGAATTGGTCTCATTTTATAAAGAGCTTCAAATGTTTATTCTAAACTACACTATAGACACAAATCCCATTCTCAATTGCATACAACTAACAGTGGGTTTCAAGATATTTTACAAGAATAACGTCTTCAAGGTAGTTTCACTTTTTTGTTTTGCAGCTACTAAGTATGTTGAGTTTGGTAAGAAATGTTCTTCTTACTGGAATTGTGAAGAACAAAGTCTGTGCATTCATTTGAGTAGAACATTAAATTACAAAGAATTTTATTTATATTGAACTAAGATATCAAATGTATTTAAGGGCATTACATTTTGCAGTGGCTGGACAAATATGGATTAATGGATGTTTGCAGCTATCTTTAGTTGGGAGTTAAAACAAACTGTCTATGCTGTTGTTTCATGTTTTTGTCATAACATTATTATTATTATTATAGCATTAGTATTATACATAAGTGCATTGCTATGGCTGCATTGCTATGGCTATTTTGCTTTGCTCATAACAATGTCAAGATACTTACACTCCATTATAATATTATTTTTCATTCCATGTAAGGACACAGATGTCTTTTCCACTTTCTTTCTGACCCCATAGTTATGTAATATCTGTTACATCCTGAGGATGTATTTCTATTAATAGTTGTAGATTTGAGGTGTGGTTTCCCACCCCTTTGGGGTGCAGTTGTGTTTCCTTGTGTGTTCTTTCTCTCCCTCTCTCTCTCCCCTTCTCACACTCTGCTTGCTTAGCAGCTGCAATTGGCCACAGCTGGTGCTCAACAGAGAGTGTGCTACAGAGACGCAAAAGAGACAAGAGAGCAGAAGAAACAATGTGGAGTGAGGTTCACTTCTTCCCTGCTCCAGACTTGTGTTGCGTGTTACTTTTTGACTCTCTATGGTTGTTGTGGTGCAAAATTGAACTTTTTACCTATTGATTGATAACCCTTGAACACTAAAGTGCATTCTTGTTGGCAAGCAGTGTTGTGCTAAAACCTCAAGCTAAGTGGCTGCTTTAATTGACTTTTTTTCTTTTGTTAAGGTATTAAAAGGTATTGTAATTTTGTTTGTTTGTTTATTTACCTTATGTTAAGTGGAAAGCTGTAGGGTGAGGGTGCCATTTTATTTTGTACTTAACGTTTGTCTCTGTTTTTGGTTAGCGAGGGAGTGAGGAAAGACTTTGTTTTTTATTTCTTTTTATTTTACCTGGATAGGTTATAGTTATTGCTTTGGCCAGGCCCTCTCCCGAGGACATTTATTGCTTCCCTTATCTTTTGTTAACCTAAATAAAGTGTTTAAGTTTGCCAGTTCAAGTGTTTGTCTTACATTTCTGGGGCAGAGGACTGGAGTGATTCCTCCACTTTTCTTTTTTTTTGGTTTATATTTTCTTTAAGCTTTAGTTAACTTGTTACTCCCACTCCCAACCCTAGACGCTGTGTCAGCTTGACGCTACAGGCAAAACACTTCAGGCGCGCCCGAGTCTGAACATGTGTAAAACCAGGCCTATTTATAGGCAAGTTCAAAGTCATGTGATGTAGCATTGTGTGGCACAAAACCTTTAAAAAGCGCCTGCAAAATACGTCATCAGCTTAGGTCTGAAGAAAGGTTGTACAGGCGAGACCGAGATGTAGCGAAGCCATGCAGTATCTTGTTCCCCATCTCAGGGAACAGGGTTACATATGTAACCCAAAATGTTCCCTTTCGAGGGAACTTAACACTGCGTCAGCTTGACGCTATGGAGAAGTAATACCCTCTACGCCACAGTGAGGGATGGCCTGCCCCAGATGCTTTGAAACTTGGCACAGAGCATAGGAACAGATTTTGACTTGTCAACCCAGGAGGATCTGAGCGCCTGGAGTTGAGTTCAAGTTTAAACTATAAAATATTATAAATGTTTGCGGAGAGGACCAGCCTGCCGCAGCACAAACATTACTTGGGGATGCTCACCTAGACAAAGCCTTAGATGATGTTACACCCCTGGTAGAATTGGCTCTAATTCCCAAAGGTGACACAAGGTCACAGGCCTCATAGGCCAGGGTAATAGCATCTGTGACCCAGTGAGATAGGTGCTGGTTTGTGACCACACAACCTTGGTTGAAGCCATCAAAACAGACTAAGAGCTGAGAGGTCTTACGCCACTGGCCTAAGTGGTGGTCATAAATCCTTAAAGCTCTGACTTAACACAACAAATGAAGCCTTTCCTGCTCCGGCGAATCAAACAGCGGAAGACAGAAGGGATATTGTCTGGTCTAGGGTGCAAAATGGCTTAAACAAAGCCCGGGGCAAAATCCAAGCAGGCAGGATCCACAGATAGAGCCTGTAGATCTCCTACTCTTTTGAGCGATGTAGGAGCCAAAAGCAGAGCACCTTTAGGGTCAGAAACTTAAGATAAACTCCCACGTGTTTCAGAAATGCCACGCATAAAACAAGACACCAAAGGGTATCCCCCAATAGAGGCTCCATCAACAGGTTCGTGGCTAGCAGACACAGCGGCCACATAAACCTTTAGGGTGGTGGAAGCCAACCCTGCAGAGAGGTGCTCTTGAATGAACTTCAGCACTGAACCAACAGGGCAGTCAACTGGGTCAACATAGTGTCGTAAATGGGGCTCTGGGACTCAGAATGGTCTCAACAACCTCAGTTGGGAGACCAGAATTTAAGAGCTGGTTCACCTCAGGGGACAGACCCACAGTTTCCAGATCTCTGCCCGGGGGTGAAACATCGACCCCCGAGCCTGGGATGGGAGGTCCCTCTGGTCCAGGAGAGACACTATGTCTGAGAACCAGACCCGTGTCAGCCAGAATGGCGATACTAGAAGCAGCCAAACTCGGTCCTGCCGGACCCTGGCTAGGACTTCTGGGAGCAAGGCTTTTGGGGGAAATGCATACAGACGTAACCTCGGCCACATCTGTACCATGGCGTCCAGCCCCAAGGTCAGTGACAGTGTGTTGACTCCTCTGAGGTCAACAATCCACTTCCGCTCTGCCGTACCTCTGCGAAATGGACTCCACCACTTGTGGATGGAGCCTCCATTCCCCGGGCCTCAGCCCCTGCCTTGACAGGACATCTGCTCCCAGATTCGCATGCCATGAACAGGGGGCACAAACGCAGTCCTGCGGGTATGAGGCCACTGTGGTGTTGTCCATATGGACTAATACGTGTTGGCTCTTGAGGTGTGGGAGGAACACCACCCTAATTTCCAGACAGTTTATGTGCCAGGAGAGATGAGAGTCCTCCCACTGACCAGGGACCAAGCGGCCATTGAGAACCATACCCCAGCCCGTAGGCGTCCGTCATAAGAATCCTGCGATGGTAGAATGCTCCTAGAGTCTGAGCCACATAGAAAGGGTATGAAGCCCTCGCCGCGTAATCCTTACAACCCTTAGTGGGTGGATTTTGGGATGAAACCCGTTCATTTGAGAGCTAACAGCCTTTGGAGGATGTCAAATGCAGGCCTAGCCGAACGCTGCTCACAGTAACAAGGATAGACTCCACATGTTCAGGAGACAATTGTGCTTGCAATTGTCACATTGCAAACACCTGAAGTGGCGGGGAAAGTAGAAGCTCCCACTGGGGTCTCAGAGAGGGGTTTGGCACAGTAGGAAGGCGTGGATGGGGCAGTCCCCGGTATGCTGCTGCTGGCGTCAGGTGTTCCTCTTCTCAGCCTTTGAGGAGATCACGGTCCTTATATCGAACCTCCTCTTCAGCTGTGAGGCCTGCGTAGGCTGCCTAGTCCCCTTAGATCTTTGAGGGGGAGCTTGATCAGCCACGCTGGCCTTCTATTGCTGCCTATAAGCAGCCAAGGTCTTAAAAGAAGAAATCGAGGTGGATGGACCACCTGACACCGCAGCAACCTGACCACGGCGGGGGAGGTACCTGGCGTAAAACTGCCATGGTGTGCAGTGATGCCCCAGCCTGACCTGCTGCCGCATAAGCCTGGCCCCCAGATTAGAAATAACCCTGCAGGGCTTGGAGGGCAAGGCAGGTTTCCTCCACGACGATGCTGTAGAGGGAGAGAGATAGCCTGCAAGCGTCTCTTCAACCCTAGGCATCGCCCTATACCCATGCTCATGTAAACCATCAATAGAGAAATAATTGCTCATATTGGGAGTAAATACACAAGCTGAATATGGATTCTTCCACGACTTTGTCACCTCAGTGTGAAGATCTGGGAAGAAAGGGAGGTTGCGACGGGGAGGCTGTGATGTTTTAACATGCTGTCTCTCATCTGGCTAATCAAGGCTTAGTTTCTCGACAGCACGAGAAGCAACCTCAACCAGCTCTTTATATGCGGCAGAAAGAGGAAGCTGGTCTGCTTCAGCACCCATCTGGCTGCTGGCAGTCAGATTGTCATCTGATGCTGCCAGCATGAGCTTATCCTTCAGCTCAGAAGAAACCACAGAGCGGGCTTCTGAAGCTGGCGTGTGCTCATTCGATTCGGCGGAGAGCACAAGAGAAATGGCGGGGCCCGTCTCTTGCTGCTCATCCACCAAATCGAGCTGCAAACCTCACGAATGAAGTTTCCGCTTCTGCCAGACCCGCCCCGTGAGGTGCAGCTTTCCGGCTGCCCCAAAATAATTTATTTTGCTATCATAACAAAGCACAAATCATCACTATATATTTAAGGTACATTTACATCATAATGTACTGAAAACTAAAAAGCTTTTCCTTCACGTTTATCTTGTACAGATGACATGTACAGATGTTGTCAATGATATACATTGTCAAAATGATATACGGTTTTCAAAATTTTAAGCAAATAAAAATCTGAAAAGTGTGGCATACATTAGTATTCAGCCCTCTGTTCTCTGATACATAAAATCCAGTGCAATCAATTGCCTTCAGAAGTTTGTTAGAGAACACTAGTGAACAAACAGCATCATGAAGACCAGACAGGTCAGGGATGAAGTTGTGGAGAAGTTTAAAGCAGGGTTAGTTTATAAAAAAATCTCTGAAGCTTTGGACATCTCAAGGCGCACTGTTCAATCCATAATCTAAAAATGGAACAAGTATGCCAAAACTGCAAACCTACCAAGACATGGCCGTCCACCTAAACTGACAGACCGAGCAAGGAGAGCACTGGTCAGAGAAGCAGCCAAGAGGCCCATGGTCACCCTGGAGGAGCTCCAGAAATCCACAGCTCAGGTGGGAAAATCTGTCCACGGGACAACTATAAGTTGTGTACTCCACAAATCTGGCCTTTATGGAAGAGTGGCAAGAAAGCCATTGTTGAAAGAAAGACATAAGAAGTCCCGTTTGCAGTTTGCCACAAGCCATGTAGGGGACATAGCAAACATGTGGAAGAAGGTGC
>JAZGTI010020979.1:0-10369 GCA_036877585.1 Botia kubotai | reverse complement strand
GCTTGGCCTGATGCATATGAGACCACTGCAGCACTGGCTACACGACCGGGTCCCGAGGTGGGCATGATGCTGCGGCACATACCGGGTGACTACCAAGGCTGGGTACGCTTGCGTCGCGTGTCTCAACTCGCCCGCCGTCTCCTCCTCAGAGGAGTCAGCAGCGACGTAGATCCCTCCGCGCTACCTACATTCCGGGCGAGCTCAACCGTGTTGCCGATGCACTCTCATGGCAGCTGTCGAGCCCAGGAGAGTGGTGACTCCATCCCCAGGGAGTCCAGCTGATCTGGAGTCGATTCGGGGAAGCACTGGTAGACCTGTTTGCTTCCTGCGAGTCCTCCCACTGCCAGCTGTTTTATTCCCTGTCCAAGGCACCCCTCGGGACGGATGCGTTGGCACACAGCTGGCCCCGGGTCCCACGCAAATCCGCGTTTCCCCCAGTGAGCCTCCTTGTACATACCCTGTGCAAGGTCAGGGAGGACAAGGAGCAGGTCTTGCTGGTTGCGCCATTCTGGCCCGCCCGGACCTGGTTTTCGGACCTGGCACTCCTTGCGACAGCCCCTCCCTGGAAGATTCTCCTGAGGAAGGACCTTCTTTCTCAGGGACAGGGCGCCATCTGGCATCCCTTTCTGCAGGAAGGGTTGGAACGGAGGTTGTCCCTTTCCACCCTGAAGGTGTATGTGGCGGCTTTATATGCCCATCACCTGGCAGTAGAAGGTAAGTATTTAGGGAAGCACAAGCTGGTTATCAGGTTCCTACGGGGTGCCCGGACAGTGAACCCTCCGAGGCCACCCCTCTTTCCCTCCTGGGATCTTTCCGTAGTCCTCTCTGGGCTCCTTTCGAGCCGCTGGAGTCAGTCGAGCCTAAGGGTCTGTCGCTTAAGACAGCACTCCTGACCGCGCTCGCCTCTATCAGGAGGGTGGGGACCTGCAGGCTTTGTCGGTCAGTGAGTCGTGCCTAGAGTTTGTGCCCAAGGTTCCCACCATGCCTTTCAGGGATCAGGTGGTGAACCTGCAAGCGCTGCCCTCAGAAGAGGCAGATCCAGCCCTTTCCTTGCTGTGTCCCGTTCGCACCCTGCATATCTACATGGATCGCACTCTGAGCTTCAGATGCTCCGATCAGCTCTTTGTCTGCTTCGGAGAGAGGCAGAAGGGGAAGGCCCTCTCCAAACAGAGGTTGGTCCACTGGATAGTGGATGCTATCGCCTTGGCCTACCATTTCCAAGGCATGCCGTGCCCCCCTGGAGTGAGGGCTCACTCAACTAGGAGTGTTGTCTCCTCCTGGGCGCTGGGCGTCTCCTCGGGTCTTTAGAAGACATCTGCAGAGCTGCGGGCTGGGTGACACCCAACACCTTTGCGAGGTTCTACCTTAGGGTAGAGCCTGTATCCTCCCGTGTGTTGGAGCCCACTGGCTAGTGAGCGGAAGGACGGGCTTGACTGACTGAAAGGAGGAAAGGTGACGTTACGTCCCCCTGCCGCAAACCTGATTCACCGCTGATTGACCGGGACACATCTCGGCTCCTCAGCAAGAACCTGAATAAGAGCGAGCACTGGCCGGCTTTATACACCCTGTTCCGGGTGGGTGTGACCAGGCACGCAGCTCTCTTGCCCAATGCTCATTGGCTCTTTCCTCTCGGGCCGATGCCCATTGCCACATTTTTTTCTACGCGAAGGTGATAGGGCTTTCAAGCAAGACCCCATACGTCAGTCCGTTGATGTAACATCTCCGTTCCCTCCTTCAGGGAACGGGGGTTACATATGTAACCAGGACGTTATACCATAACATTTTTGAACATTGCATAATAAAAGAGAATGAAAGAAAAAGAAATCGTGAAACAGTAGTCTTTAGAACTGTAGTTAGATCATTATATTAAAAGCAATATCAACAATTTACAAAACCCTAAGTCAAGCTAAATGTCAGCAGTCTCCTAGTAAGCAGGCCAATAGGGCAACAGTGTCAAGGAACAAAAGCTCCAATAACGTATGAATGGAATAAAAAAAGCCCTGGTTGAAACCAGGTTCAACCAAGTTAAAGCTGCATAATTTTATATTGATCAAAGAACTGGCAGGTCTGATTTTGTGACAAATGTCAGGCAATTAGGAATGTTACAAACGGAAATGATGACAGAAGCATAATGTTAGTAATTGCAACTATAACATCACACTGCTGTGACTAGGCAGAAAACAAAAATGTAGAATCTAACTGAGCTGGAGGTAAGTAAATACGAGTTTGAGGTAGGTAAATAGAGAATGCTGTGGTCATAAGTGTCAAAAGTTGCACTAAGGTAGAGTAGCACTAGAAAAAAGATGCAGCCACGATCAGCCGACAGGAGAAAATTGCATGTTTATGACTTTTTTCCTCTGATAGTATCCATTGTTATTAAAGAAATTCATAAAATTATAACTGCTATGATATTGACAACTGTCTGAAGCAGCTGACATAATTTTTTTGTTAATTTAGCCAATGTATCAAAAAGAATACTTCCATGCTGTATTAAATACTTCTAGTTTTGTTTGATAGTCTGTGTGGTGCCCTGGTGGCCTGTATACAGTGGCCAGTAGAAATGACAAAGTCGATTTATCATTTAGATAAAGTTAAATTAAGCACCATCACTTCAAAAAATTTATCTGAAATCAGACCTCAGGATAATAAAAAAATATTCCTATAGAGTACAGCAACACCTCCCCCCTTTGCTTTGGCGAGGCTCATGCTTATAACAATAATTTTGGGGTATAGACTTGTATAGAAATGATAGAAATGTCATGTAATTGTCTCATTTTAGCCACGTTTCTGTCAAACAGAGCACATCTAGGTTATAATCTGTGATCATATCATTAACAAAGTGCTTTTGTAGAGAGAGCTCTAATATTCAACAAACCAAGTCTTATTAATTGCTTGTCTATTAGGTATCATTTTTATTAGTGTAACATTGATTAAATTGCCATCAAATTGATTACAGTGTTTCTATTTAACAGTCCAGACTCTATATTATGACATTTAGATCATTTAATGTCTTGCTAATTATGTGTCTTCTGTGACGTGTAACAGCTTGCAGATGGTTGGTTAGGCCGGTCTGCTTGCTTCCTGACCTGGGCCCCATTTAGTCAAGTATTAATAGTATTAATATCAAGACTACATGCCAGATTTCTAGACAGAAGAGCAGCACAACCACAGGAGTGATAGAGGTCATTTTTTTCAATAGGTCAGGTCTACCACAAAAACTTTTCAAATGATCTATGAAACCTATATTATTCTGTGAACACCACTTAGACATCCAGCCATTTAGTAATGACAATCTGTATTTTGTCACCACGATAAGCAGGGAGAGGGCCAGAGCATCTCTTTAATGTTATCTTTAGTGATCTCTAACGAACATAATTTGTTCAGACGTATAATAATCTTACTAAATTTGTTTAGATTTAGCCAGTATGTTTAAATTTGCTTTGATGTCGGGCGCTCTGGCTTCCGGTGTTAGTTTATCTGGTTTCCATTTTAACAGGTGACCAACTTCCCCTTTCAAGTCCTCGGGTCATTTACAACTCCCCCAAAAAGATTGAATTTACAATTACAAACAAATTAAAAAACAAGTCACAAGTCAACTTAACAACCTAATTTTTTATTTGTAAACACAGAGGTCACAGGTTAACACAAACACATATCCTTAATTTAGCCAACTGCATAATGTTGCAACCAGGTAACATGTAGCAAGATATGTTCATGATACTGTCGTATCGTGGTGTGATGTTTTGCATGAGTTTGAATCCCATGTTAAGCTTACTTTTATGTATTTATTATATCAGCTGTTATGGGCGATCATGGCCATAATTTGTAACCCTTTTAAGAAAACTAAAATCATTTAATGAGAAAGTCTGCATTTATTAGACAGTTTAATATTTATTTAGCTTGTGCTTTTGAAATTGACAAATCTGCTGCGGTCCTTCATTCACATCTGAAGCCGAGGACCTAAAACCTGAACCTAAAACCTAAGTTGGTCACCAGTTAACAAGAAAACCAGACAAAATGTCCTTGCTGCAGGGGATCTGCAACCTGAACCGAAGAATGTATAGACCTAATCTTATCCAAAGTCTGCTCTAAAGCACTATCACTCTTACTTTCCTCAAGTAAAGTTTGGATGCGTGTCTCTAATTCTGAAATTTCCTTCAGCCTATCTATTTCTCTGCATTTATTACATGTGAAACCCTCAACATTGACAGAGGCTACATTAAACGTGGCAAACAGTGCATGTAACAATACCAATAAATATTAATAGCGGTATCTGATTAAATTTAATATAATCAATATAGCAACAAATTACATTTAACAATTTAGACAGCAAAGAGTAACGAGAAAAGAAATTCAGTGCAAGGCTAAGCTGAGGCACAAACACAAACCGCTTGCAGCAAGTAATCTACATTAAACTGCATTATTTAACAATGACTTCTGGATTGACATTACCGCACAAATTTCCCACAGCCACTGTTTTAATGTATGGTCAAGATTAGTAAACATATGCTTTTATTTTTTCTTGAATTTATCTTAAAATAAGGCATTTGAATACTTAAATTTACAGAGATATTGACTGGACTCACAGTACACAAGACGCATCCAGCCTACCACTAAACCTCATTCCTCAGGTGTTATTTGAATGAGGTACAATATTAATTGTATCAAAAGTTCACAAAACAATGCTCTGAAATCTTTGTATGTGTCTGTGCTAATGTTTTCAAAGTCTGTCTTTAAAAGTAACAGTAAAAGTACAGTAAGATTACGACTTTGAAGCACGATTAAAGTCATCTTCAGAACAGATGAGCAAATTTGTTATCATTAGTATATGACAATCACACATCTGGTGTTCAATGACTTGTTTAATTCAACAGTGAAATTTTAATACAAAAAACATGTTGCAGTGCAGGTGAAGCAAAATTCAGGTAAACACACCAGTGTTCATTTGCTATATATCACTAAACATCGAGTATTTTTGCCACTGAATTACATCTTCTTTGTTTGCTAAACTGAGTGCTTATGAAATTTGTTAACTTATTCTGTAGTATACTAATTTAATGTGATTTGAGCTGGTCTAAATAACAACAGTTCCTCTATTAGGACCTACAACAAATTTCCTTAATGGAATGGAAGGACACAACAGATTCTCCAAACAGAACAGATTATTGTCCATAATTAACAAATAGCTGTTAAATAAACTTTATTGGCAAAAATCTGTGTAAGTTTTCAACAAGCTCCCAGTCTATAGATCAACATAACGGATAAAACATTTTCTCCATTCAGCATACAGTACCTTAAACTCCAACTTATAGTGCAATCCTGTGGAAAAGATAGATGATTAGTCTGGGTCCTAGCCCATCTCATTTCATTGAACCAGATAAAAACTGTAGATGTAGATCAGGGGTGTCAAACTCAGCTACTGGAGGGCCAGTGCCCTAAAAAGTTTGGCTTCAACCCTAATTAAACACATCTGGTCCAGCTAATCAAGGTCTTCAGAATGACTAGATGATAGATTTATCTAGTAAATAGGTCTGAGGTGGATAGAGGGTCCATCGATCATATCAAAACAGTGACCATCACAGCCTGAAAGCTGTCTGGCCTGGAATATAATGGCTCAATTAGTGTAGTCCTCCCCTATTTACAGTAAAAATGCTGGGAATGTGTATTCTAACTCCTTTCTAAGCTGATCAAAGACCTGGGTGGACAATTAAAGATGCGTCTTGTTAAAACAAGTTGAGTTTTGAGATTCAATGTGTGTAATCCTAGCTGAAATGCCCCCAACAAGCAGGTTAACTATCTTAACGGGCAAAACAACATTAGTTAACAGCTTCCCCAGAAAGAACAAGTTTAACAAACCAGACCAGCATCAAACCATCATTAACCTGGACCAGCATGAATTTATGTTAGTCAGTCTGCGGAACTTGGTCTTTTTCAAAAACCCTCCTGATCTCACTCCACTGGCTACCTGTTGCTGCCTGCATCAAATTTAAATCTCTGACCCTGGTCTTCAGGGCAGTCAACAGAACTCTCTTACCTCAACTTAATCCGTCAAATATATGTCCCCTCCCACCAACTAATTTCTGTAAACAAGTGATGCCTGGTTTTTCCCTCACAACAAGGTACCAGATTGCTCTCTAAGACATTTACCTATACTGTTCCTTCCTAGTGAAACGAGTTGTCAGCCTCCAACCCATGTGCTGAGACCGTCACAACGTTCAAAAAATGTTCCGAAAATACACCTGTTCCGCAGACACCTGACTAATCTCTAATGTTCCAATGTTTAACCCTCTTTAACGTTGTTTTAAAAAAACTCTCCTCTTCTACTGTTCATCCTGTCCCTAGCACCAGAACTATTCCTACTTGTTAATGTAGCCTTGTTGGTCTATAGGGCAAAATGTTAAATGCTCTTTGTAAACCGCCTTGGACAAAAGCATCTGCTAAATGGATAAATGTAAATGTTCAGCAGAAATTACTGGTCCAGTTATATGCTTTGTAATTTAAGCTTTAGATTAAGGCTTTAAAATGTAAACAAAAAGTGTTTTATAAAATATTGTGTATGAAATAATGCTGCTATGAATAATGGTGTAATTATGTTTCTCTATGTTTGTTTGTTTGGACAGTTACTTTATGCCAGTAAGCAGCAACCTCCTCATTTTATGCTGTTTAAAAGCAATGCTCTGACCTCTATCAAACACATGCTGCACTTGTCGTCTTTAAGTATTGTGATGTAATAATTTATTAGTATGAAATTATTTACTGCTATGCAGATTTTAATTAAATCCAAGATATGTGTATTTCTTAAATGTTAAACTGAACATAAATTACTATGTGCTATGTACTATGTGAGTTAAGAGATTGTCTATGATTGAAGTGTCCTTGGGTCCTAAAAAACAATGTCTACAAAACCCCATGTATTTATTTTAATGCTATTATAATTTGTTGATATGTCCTGTTGGTTCCACCGAAACTATTTGTTGCAAAGCAGGTTGCTTTAAAATTGATATAAAGCCCTAGGTTCCTGTTTTGGCCACAATCCATACTGCATTTCCTGTTTCCATATCATTTACTAATAGTTTCCCAAATAGAAATGTGGGATTCATTTCAACTTTTTGATCTAAGCTCTAAAAAGGTAGTTGGATGACTTTCAGAAAGTAGTATTTACCCTCTAGAAATTGAAAGCATAAAAACAGCATAAATCATTATATACTAAAAGCAAAAAGTAATTACAAATTATTTGGCAAAAGTCTGGCAGTATTGGTCACTCAGCAAAATTAAACCATTGTTTCTCGGTTCTCGGTTTATCATTAAACAGTGTAGCTAAAACTTTTCAACATAAAAATTACAATAAATCAAAAACAATCTAATAATAATAAACAAACAACTAACACTGTGTACATATTTTTCTCGAAAGACTGCACACACTATTTGTCTGATAGGGACCCCAGGGTCCAATACTTTAGGGACTAATATCGCCAAAGTTTAGGAAGCTCTAATCCAATGCTCAGAAAGTGAATGCGTACACCACGCCCACCACAACAATGTTTCCAATGGTGGCAGTGATGGCAATCCACAGCCAGATGGCATCTCGGGACATGGGCTGTTGCTCCTCCTGTTGGTTGTGAGCTGCCAGAGCGGCTGCGTGGACACTGGCGGAGGAGTTAAAGAGAGAGTGATCTGTGCTGTAATCATCATGAGGTGATGAGTCCATGAAAGCTCCTGTCATCACAGGAATCTGAGGAAGAAGAAATGGTCAGTCCAGATAACAGAGGACAGAGATCTATAACCATGAGTGTTACAACCGCAGGCGTTGTACAGGGATGGGATCTATTTCAAATGTAATAACTCCAGGGAATGTGTGTTTGTGTGGTGGGTGGCGAACGACAACCACGTAGGTGTATACCAACAATATGTGTGATTTTATTATACACAAAAGTAAAGAAAAAAAAGAAAGGAAATAATAAAAGTGTTAATTTAAATAAATATAATAATAAAGAAAAGGTGTAATTTACAATATTTACAAAAGAAAACTGCTGCACGAGCAAACGAGCAACACAAATATCGAGCAACAGCTTTCTGGTTAAACTGGCATTTTATGCCGTTCTGTGTGGTGGCCAGTGACTCTTTAGCAAGAGAGCAAGCACTACATAAACGATCATGAAATTTACTAACGTAATCTATCAGATTACCTTTAGGGCTCAATTCAGTCACCATTATCTGTTCTTTAAGAACCTTTAGAGGTCCTCTGACACTATGACCAAACACAAGCTCCACCGGACTAATCTGAAGGACTCCTGCACAGCAAATAGCACCAAGGGAATGCCCTTATCCTAGTCCTTACCTGTCCCTATACAATATTTCTGCAGCGTGGACCTAACGGTCTGATAGCATTCAGGAGTGCCCTAACTTTCAGGGTGATACATGCTTGAAGTTTGGTTGAGTTATGGCAAGAGATTTCATTATTTGGGTGAAACATTGATCAGTTTGTATAATTTTAGGTTGTCTGAATGTGGAAAAGAATTTGTGCCTTAATAATAATAACTGGTGCAGTAGTTTTTCGCAGTGGGAAAGTTTTGGGAAATTAGTTAGCCACACACGGTAAACCAGGTAAACTGGTTACCTGATTTTAGGCATCAGGCCAACCCAATCTACAATCACATGTTAAAACGGCTCTCCAACCACCGGAACTGGGGAGACCAGAGCAGGTGGAATCACCTGGTTTTCTGACAAATTGACAGGTATGACAAGTCTTTTTTTAAAAAAACGTCTTTTTTTAAACTCTGGTAAAAATAAATGCCTGAGTATTATGTTATAGGTTTTTGTGACATCAAGGTGACCAGCCAACTAATGATCATGGGCTAAATGCAACACATGGTGATAAGGAGAGGGAACAACAACTTGGTACACATTTCTTTCTAGATCTTTATCAGGGGTAGAATACCATTTACGCATCAATAAATTATTGTCAACGAATTAAGCAACTCTTTTGTATTTAGCCACACCTGGGGAGAGAGCAGAGGCAAAATATGGAGCAAGAGAGTCATCTTCTTTTTGTGCCGCTACAATTTGTACAATTTTGTGCCGCAACTAAATATGAACTTGAGCTGTGCTATGTTTTAGGATAAACAACAGTCTCTAAAGAAGCATTTCCAAGCAAACGGTGTGCAAACAAGTTGACCAAATGAACACCATCACTGCCTTTTATGGATTATTTACGAGTAACAATGCATGCAGGACAGATCAGATTTGCCTTATTAATAAACATTAATATTGGCATTACCTTCCTCCCAGCAAGCTCATTGTCAAGGATTAAATCAAGGCTTTTAACAGGGAAGTATCCGGTACATAAATCACTATGAATATGTACACAATTTAACAGTGCCTTTACAAAACCCATTTGAATTCCTTGTACAATTACACCCGAGCCACAAAAAGTTTTGTTAGACAAAGGCAATATGTCAGGCAAAATAAATTACTGCAGCGCACTCGTATCCCTAAGCATACTTTTTTTGATCCCAGGATTTCCAGTTAAGAAAAGTAGCCTTTTCAAGACAGAAGGTGGATGGCTATCATCAATAACTTCACAATTTACAGTATGCGCCATCTCAAGTTGTTACATACCCTACACTTTTGAGGTGATTTTGCTATAGTCAGTCATAACATGACCTTCTTTGTGACAATAAAAACATTCTTGAACCTCTTTAGGCTGAGAGTTAGTGCGGCAGTAAAGGGTGAAGACTTGTGTGAGCATAAACTCATTTGCCATTTACCTTCTGCTCATTAAAGTACACGCTCAAGTAAAGTAAATTCGTCAAGCAACACAAGTTCAAAGTTAGTCACCTTACTAGCTGTGCAGCACTTATCAAACAAAATCCTTGTTTCCGTTGCAAACTCCACATAGTCTAAGCAGAACTCTTTTTATGATTTCTGAATATCTGTCTATAGGATTCAAGATCTAAGTCATAAGCACGAAGGATAGCAGACTTAACTGAATCATATTTTAAACTTTCCTCTAAAGATCTAAGCCTTACCGGTTAATCTACACTGCAGTAGCAGAGGCCAAAAATCCTTGCATCTACAATATCTTTTCTCAGTTACTAGGCCTTCTGTTCCATACATACAGTGGTTATCTAAATGTTAATTTAAACATCAAATCTTATCTTTTAACATACATATCCATCAGAACTGCCTTAATTCTATGTGGCATTGATTCAACAAGGTGCTGAAAGCATTCTTTAGAAATGTTGGCCCATATTGATAGGATAGCATCTTGCAGTTGATGGAGATTTGTGGGATGCACATCCAGGGCACGAAGCTCCCGTTCCACCACATCCCAAAGATGCTCTATTGGGTTGAGATCTGGTGACTGTGG
>JAZGTI010020978.1:0-10369 GCA_036877585.1 Botia kubotai | reverse complement strand
AATGAAGATTGGCCACCAGGCTGGTCAAATTTAGCCATGAAACCTCCAACACTAAATTGGCCAGTGTTTCAGTTTCATTGTCCAACCCCTGTAGTTGATATATATATTTATTTTTTTCAATAATAGTACTATGACTATGATAGGTGTTTTTGTTTTGTTAAATTGAGGAATACATTGCAATAATGCCAATCCCATTTTGAGCACAGTGGGCAGTAGGCCTGCTCGCTCTTCCTTTCTTATCTCAATTACTTTCTCTCTTTTTCTTTCTTTCAATTTCCTTATCTTGCCCTGTACTTCTTCATTCCACAAAAACTTAGCTTTGACTGACACTGTCTTTTTTAATTGTTGCATATGTCTGAAAGTAAACAAAGGATTAACTAATATTCATGTTTATAAATAATTGTGAATGTAAAAAGTGAATTAGTTTTATTAAATTCAAGTATAATATGTGCACATTTATTATTAATCTTTTGTCTAATATGATGAAAACAGATCCGTTAATGTCTTGTCTCATTGACAGTTATACATTTGTTAAAACATTAGGCTACATTAATCATGTAAATTATAATAAATTGCTAAATATTTTTATATTTTGATTATTTCTGTCAGTTGTTCAACATCTCTGTTGTGAAACACCTGTCAAATATTAAATGTGTAGATACTTACATATTGCACCTTATAACCGTTAACTAAAGCATAGCTCTGAAATTTATGCTTGGTGCATGTGACCATAAACCACGCCTTTTTATTTGATTGGTCATCATTTTAAACTCTTTGACATTGACAAGTGCTGTTACACCACTTAGGCATCTCAGATATATAAATATATCATGAATATAAATACCCTGGCAGCACCAAAGTAGAATTAATATTAGGCACTTATTTAACAACTTTCATTATATACACATTATAAATATAAAACCATTAAAGAACAACAGTTAATAGTAATAGCACATAGAATGTTGATGGCTTGTGATTACTGAATTTCTATTGATTTTTCCACAGAATTAATGACTTGTGAAGAACTCCATGCCATTCTGCACTTGGTTCTCCAAGCAGGAAATATCATGAATGCAGTAAGAATTCTCTCTTCTTGTCTCTAGCCTTATCTCCTTGTCTCTTTCTGTTTTTTTCCGTCCTACTTTCAGCTACTTCACTGTGAAACTGAAAATCTCAGTCACACCATTCTCTGACATTTTTAACAGCCAGGAAGGGCTTTCATAGCATTGACATAGACAAGCGCTTTCACACATACAAAGTTTTCCATAAATTTAACTGCATTTTTCCATTTAAGGTCATTTGTGAACAAGACACTTTGTCGAAATGCCAGCACATTAGCTCATTTACGATGCTCTGATGTCTGCATTGTTTAAACCAGTCACACAGACATCAAATCAATTGAACCAATCACCAATTTGCAAAGAAGCTGACACAATTACTTCACACCAATTATTTGTAAGCCTGTGACGTGGTAGTTGCAAATGATGTTTATTTATATTGTAAAAACAATGTAGTTAAAGTGGATAGACACTGAAACAAAAGAGCTTTCCTCTATATGAGCAGATGATAAAATTAGCCTGTAGTTTACTGTAACCGTATGTCTTATGATAAATTAACTAGCCTTATTAAAACATGAAATGGTAGCGCTGTTTAAAGGTAATATGATGTCACATCTGCCAAATGACATCACAGTGTTTTAATGCTTGGTGCTGGTGTGTGAATGGTAGCAAGGTGGATAAAAGGCATAAAGCACACATGAGTAGTAAAGAGGAAACTTTACTGGAAAATTAATTTATAAAGTTTTTTGTTTTGACTGTTAGTCTATGTTCTCTCTCTGTTTATAGGGTGGATATGCAGGCAATGCTGTGGGCTTCAAACTGTCCTCACTGCTCTCTTTGGCTGACACAAAAGCCAACAAGCCTGGCATGAACCTACTCCATTTTGTGGCACTGGTAAGTGTGAGAGAACCAAATGCATGCCAAATGCAAATGCAGTCTGGTGCATTTGGAGTTTTTATTACACGTTAACTTTATTTTTACTTTTTAATTTAAACAATTTATTTTTATTGTTGTGACCTTTTCTTTTCCCACAGGAAGCACAGAAAAAAGATGAAAACCTTTTGAAGTTCCCAGAGAAGCTAATACATGTTCAGAGTGCAGCCAGGTAACAGCAATGTTAAAAACAAAAAAAATGCTAACAAAATTGACATTTTTTTTACACATCAGACTGTAGTTGATGTATTATAACCTATTTCAGATTAACCCAGATGTCCCTAAACAAAATAAGCTGTAGTTGGTTTTGTAAATGTCTTTGCTGTCTGTGGCCGGTTTTTAGCCAGATTAAGCTGTATTGTGTGACCAGATTTCTAGAAGACAGCAATAAAAAACTGGGACTAATACTAAAACTAATCTGAACTTGGCTTTTTCTAAAAAACTAGTAAAAAACAATTATTTTCTAAAAAAAGGTACTTTCTCTTATTCATCTTAAGCCTGATACCACCTCTTTGGATCTGTACCAGATTGGTATTACTTTACTTTGTTGAAAATTTGTTGTAAGATTCCTTGAAGCATTGCTGTCGGTTTTCCATGTTTGACATTCATTTTATTCCTCTTCTTTCTTTATCTCCTCAATTTTCTGCTTCCATTCCTCTTTCTTTCACTGCCTAATTGATTTTTATTGCTGTAGAATCTCAGTAGAAAACATCGAGGCAGAGTTCTCCTCTCTTTATGTTAAAACACGTTCTTTAGAGCAGAAGTTACAGGATGACGATGAACTTCAAAAGCAGCTAGATCCATTTTTGCAGGTAAATGAATTATTCTCCCAATGACAGTTAGAATATATAAATTTTTTAATGTAATTTTCACTATTGTCTATTGTTTAGTGTTTATGTCCTGCACCATCATGTTAACTCAATATCATATTGTAATTGTAATATACTGTACTGTATATGTATATATACTGCACTGTACTCTATATATACTGTACTGAAAAGCAGTTTTTTTGTTCCTACTTTTTATGTAAAACTTGCCTGATTTGCTTATATCGTATTGTTTAGAGTTCTACACAGGCCCTGCAGGACCTTAAATGCCGCAGGCTGGACTTGCGTAAGGAGGGCAACGCGCTCATTGACTTTTTTTGTGAAGATAAAGACACCTTTAAACTTGATGAGTGCTTCAGAATCTTCCAGGACTTCTGTCTTAAGTTTAAAAAAGCTGTAAAGGTATGGCATTTTATTGACTAGCATTCAAAATTGAAAAATACATTCTATTCATTTAAATTAATAAATCAATTTAGAAATGTACAGAAAGGTGCCATTTCACATTTGGTAAATTTATGAAACATGCTACAGATGTCAAATATCTAGGAACATAACATTGAAATCATCATGTTTTATGTTAGTCACACCTTTCTATTGTCCATTCTCCTGCAGGACAATCTGGACAGAGAACAAAAAGAGGAAGCCAGACAGCGACGCTTACAAGAACTGGAAGAGAGACGGTTTGCCTGGGCTGCAGAAAATAATGAAAAAGGTGGTTTTGGTCGCAGTAGTAGTGAAAATGATGTTGACATCCTAACCAAAGAGGGTCTCCTGGACTTCTTGCTTCATTCAAGACCTCAAAGCCCCCACAGTCCTTTGGGGCGCTCAGCCAGTGCCCGTCGTTACCATCACACCGGTGGTGATCGTGGCTTTGTGGAACTCTTCTCTGGGTCTTCAGCAACTGACTACACGAAATTCAGCAGTCTCCCACGTTTAACCAAAAACCATAAAAGAAAGACCATGGCATGGCTTCTTTTACAGGATGATAATAGAGAGCTGGGCCCACAAAGTCAGGTTTACCAAGAGATGGCTGCAACTTCACCAAAGGCTGAAACAGAACCTATCAGTCCTTTAGCTAGATACACATCTTCTGGCTACAACATGAACAATGATCCCTACAATAATAATAATTACACTTCTTTCTCTGAAGTTGGAGTTACCCCTCAATTAAGTAATTCAAAAAATGTTTTTCAGGCGATGTCTGGACAAGGTGTTGGACACATTAATGTTTGTGTGGAGAAACACACACTAGTTCCTGGCCTTCAACCTTTTGAAATAACAAGCCAGATTAATAATAATAGTCATATTACTTTAGACAGCCAATGTGAAGTGCTTGTGACAGATCTGGAAAGGGATGAAGACCCTTCTAAACCATTTGTCCTTGATACCCCCCCATCTAGTAAAAGTTCTGAAGAAGGACACAAGCTAGAAAAAGTATGGAATGACAAAACAATCTCATCACAGAGAGAGGAAGTGGACACAAGTACCTATTCCTCAACAACTTGTGACACCCCATTGCCCCTTGATCCCTCTGTGTCCAGTAAGAAACCTGTGTCACATTTCATAGACTGCACTGAAACGGATTGTTCTATCATGTTGGATTGTTCTGAGATTGAGATTTCTCCCATCAATAAAGAAGCATCTGGACTTAACTCAAAGCCACAGGATGGCAGCTTTTCAAAAGTCATTCAGGAGGCCAATTCCCGTTCCTCCAATTTTGAGTCTATCAATGGTTCTATGCTTACATCAAGTGACAAACCTTTTGCAGGAATGGTCAATCAAGAGTGTGCAGAATCACTCAGTCTATCTGTAACTACTGAAGAGGCAGAGACAGATAGCTGTGACACAGCTGAGGGGCGGCAAGTTGGTGAGAAGGCGGTCCAGACCTGTAGCCCCAAAGCGACTAATCCTGGCAAACCCAAGACCAAATCAGGGTGTACACATGTCAGTCGCCCTTCAAGAACCCTCACATCAACTGAGACACAAAACATGCGTAAAGTGGTGCCTATTACAAGGCAGAATCGATCTGGTAGTAGCATTAAAAGGGCAGAAAAAAACTCTGGTCATGAAAGTGCTGAACACAGACGTCCCCTTCGTGACCAAAGCATGCCAGCTAGGAGAGGTGAAAGACAAGGCAGACCTCTTCGGCATTCTAGCCTCCCTCCAGAGGATCCCAGGACACAAAGAGGAACAACGCCAACCAACATTAGCTCTCACTGGTCAGGGGACTCAACTCATTGCACTTCTTCCCTCAAGAAAACGAATGCCAAACCTATTCGTAACGTTTCAAAACCAGCACCAGAGGAAAAGATGTGTCGTTCTACAATGCGAGCCTTGGCCCAGGCTCAGGCCCAAGGAACCTCAGAAGGAGTTACACATGAAAACACTAACAGCACCCCTAAGGTTTCTGTGCCCAGCTTTGCTCGCAACACAGTAGCATCCTCTTCCAGATCCAAGAAAGACTTGACCCCAACACCTGCAACAAGGACACCATCAAAGGGCTCAACCTTATCAAGATCTAGCTCTCAGAGATTGACTTCTGGTGGTAGAACAGATTCTGTCAGTAGCGGACCTTTGCCAAGGGGTGAAGATAAACTTGGGGGATCTTTAAGGAGGGTTCAGAGTGTGAGGGCTTCCAGTCGAAGCAGCGACACACCACCTCCACAGTCTGGACGAGAGCACTCCCTCAAAAGTAGCAGTTTCTCTGAGAGATCAACACAGATTAGGGACTCTGCCTCTTGCAGGACCATTAAACCCACTTGGAAGTAGATTTACATATTGCATATAAATACAATGTAAAATAATTTATTTTCTGCACATACGGTAGAGTTACTAAAGAGGCACAGAGTCTTACAAAATTGTTCTGATTGTATCTACAGCCTTTAAAATGTAGCTGAAGTAGATGCTTGGCAAGAGCTTCAAAAGTTATGTAAGCTACTGTCAGTTTGACAGCACATTTTAGTAGCACTTCCACATCCACACAGGGATGGTTTTGATGGCCTTTTCTTATACATGTACTTGACACATCATCAGCAGTCATGCATACATAAAACACATCAACCATACATAAAACACATCAACCACAAAATGATACTTGGTGTTACATTATATTTTTTTAATTCTGCATAGATCTTGTGAGCTGTTCTCACAAATTCCTGAGAAACATATAACAGACAATTTCTCATATATTGACATGCTTGCCTTGTTATCTTATAAAATACTTAGTACTGTAATGTAAATGTAGTACTGTTTATTAGGATAACATTCCCATTAAAGTAGATTTGTCCATTGAAAGATTCGGTACCATTTTGATTTGTTTTCTGTGCATGACAAGTCAACCTGAAGACTGTTTGATGAATATGTCTATGAATATCCAAATACACCTTAGTGTAGCTGATGCAATGAAAATTGAGTACTACTCCTAATAGTTTAAAGCCTCTTCAGTCATGTTTTGGTAACATCTTTATGGCTGCCGAGTTGCTTTTGAGATTTATTTTTCAATTTCCTACAAGCTGCTGTACACTGTCTTGCTGCTGCTGGCACTGTATTTGTGACTCGTTTGTGAATATACTGCTAGTTCTTTATTTGTAAAGCCATACTGGATCAGGAGTGGCAAAACTTGGTGCTAGAGGGAAGATTTTAAAATTTTGTGAATTTTGTCTTGGTGTAGCCCAAACGTTTGCAATAGCAGAAACTCTATGCACCAAATGTTCTCACACTTTATATGCTTAACAAAGCATATAAAACTTTTTTTAAAACTAATAAATCAGTGTTGGAATGCCTAATTGAGACAAGAATGGTAAGGAACCCATCTACCATCACGTTCTGATGCAACACAGGAAGGCTTTCTGTATTCTTTTAGACTTCTATCTGTGGGTGCTTTTAAGAAGGGTTTATGTAAAACAACTATCTTTAAAATACAGAACTCATAAACAGGTCAACAATAATAGATAATAGTTTTTAAATATAAAATGTGTTAATGAAATCAAGTGCTGATTTCAAACTGACAACACAGACCTAAAATCATTCTACCTCTAGAATCATATTTGCCACCTCTGGTTCTTATTTTTGATGGCTTACTCATCAAGTGAATTAATGGCTTTTCACTGAGTTCTACAATGCCTTTTTATGTTCTCAGTTCTCAAGTACTGTATTGACATATTTGTATTTAGCACTGATTGGTTAACGTGCTTTAGAATGCATCCATGGCAACATGGACAAATCTGGAACAATGGAATTCTTGTTCCAGCTGTAGATAGGAGTTTAAAAACAATAATAACAAAAGAATAGTAGTCTACTATTGATCTGTAAAATCTTGAGTGACTTTAAAATTAAGTTGCAGCTGTCCAGTCAATTGACAATTTGGCATATATGTCAATGTGTTGTACTTTTTATTGATATTGCTTTTAATTACTATTTTGAATGTTACTTTTGTGCCTTTTTCTATGTGATTGTATAATTACAATCAGTATAAGCTAATCAATAAAAATATGTGAAAAAATATATAAACAAAATTAAGTAAAGTGTCGTAAATATACAGTTTTTGAGAGGTCCTCACAAATACAGCTTCAAAGGCCAGTGAGTGTGTGTGATGCAAATGAGGTATAGTCAGACCAACACAAAGAGAGAAACTATAAATCATTTCACCCAGGCAACAGCAAATGGTTGAGTAGCAGAAAACGTGACGGTTTCACTTGCCCTCTCTCTTTATCTGGTACCTATGATATAATAACCCTCCAATCCACCACTAATGCTAATTGCCAGAAAATCAGCTTAGCTGAGTGCAAACACGGATCTTTTCATACTGATCTTGAAACAGTAAATAAATCAAACGTTTTTATTTCTTCAACTACAATGCCACCTGCTGTTCATTCTTTAAAGGAGCATAAACAGTATTGCTTGGTGTTGGTGTAAGCTTGGTGTTAGCTTGTTCCCACTGCCTGATTTTTATGGTGGTCTCTGTTTAAGCTGTTAAGTTGCCATGGTAATGCTTTTTCAGTGAAAAACAATTTACCCTTAGGGTGCTTTCATTTGTTTAAATCTAAATATCACATTACAATTTAAGTAGGTGAGACATACCTCTGACCTTTGACACATAATGTGCAATAACTTTTGTATTTAAAATTATTTGCATTGTAAAGATTTCTTTTTAAATATATTTTTCTATACCTATAAGTTAAAGTGGTTTGACAATACAACTCCATTGAATAAACTCTTGTGCTTTTGTAGTATAATAACAGTTTGCTAGTGGTGAAACTTGATGTGACTTGGCGTGATGTTAATGAGAAAGAACCCTTGGTAAGAACCCATATTTAATATTGTTGGGCTGGTGCATATTTAAACAAATGTGTAATTTGTATAAGCATAATATGCATTCATACAAATACAGATGTTTTTAATCATGTATTTAAACATGTCATCAACTAGCTTTAATGTATTTTTTATTCTAAAAGAATACAAATCCAAATGCAAACAGTAGCGAGGCAGGTAATACATGATAGAAACAGGTTAATTAACTTTATAAAATTGATTGCATAGTACATTCACCTACATATACATATAATGCATTTACTACGTCATTACATCAACTCACCACAAGATGGCGCAGGAGTAACGTAGATACAAAAATACCGTTTTAGAAAAAAGCTGCCGTGCTGTTGTCTGTGTCCTCATATTTTAACAGGTACAGTAATGCATGGCAAACTTCCTGTTTGCTGTATTTTTGCGGTAAGCCGTTTCTATTCATTTTGCGCAAGACTGCAAAGAAATAAATGCTAACGCAAGCCTACTTATGTCATGTTATCAATCGTTTATAATCGACTAATTTTTATAACTTTAAGCAGGATAAGTTTAACAGGCAGGTTAGCAGGTGCCAACAGGCTGTGATAACGTCCCTCCTTTCTTTGCATGCAGTGTCAGATATAGTGAACAGAGAGGTATTAGTACAGGGAAGCTGCTGCCGGTCAATGTGAAAGAACGAGGAGTCCTATAAACTACTTGTTGCTAAATATTCGGAAAGTTTAGCCCTAGCATACTTTAATCCCTAATCACTCATTAATGGTATCTGTGCTCTCCTGTGTTCAGTATTTGGACGCAAATTTATTGCAGTATTTCAGAACTTCTCCACTTTAGTTTCAGACTAACTTAAGCATAACATAATTGCAAAAACATCTTCAAAATGATCTCTCTGTAGAAAACAGACATCAGTTTCGAAATGCATACTGTAGTGTTTTAAGTCCAGGTAAGCACGAAGAGTCAGATTCCATAAGTTACATTTCAAAGATTTATTAACATCAAGGTCAGCAAACAATGCCAGCATGCCACATAGTTACGCACCTTCAATTCTTACCAACATAGTAACCTACAATGCGATGCATTTAGAGGGAAACTTCTGAACAGGATGAAGATGAATTTTTTTCTTTTGTTGAAATATAATTTTATTCCATTTAGTACTGCTTTCGGAAGCAACAGAAGGTCTGCATGTTTCTCGGAAGACAAATTAAATACAATTTACATAGATCTTCTACTGCAACCCCCCACCCCCCACCACCCGACTCTAAATGCATCGTGTTTCTTTCTGGAGCATCTGTGTATGTCTAAACCTTTTATAATAGTTGTGTTATATATATTTATATATATGTATGTTTGTGTGTGTGTGTGTGTGTGTGAAATTCTTCATTCCAGTTTTACTGACTATTGAGGAGCCTGATGGCATGGGGAAAAAAGCTATTGCCCAGTCTGGTTGTGAGGGTCCGAATGCTGCGGTACCATCTGCCAGACGGTAGGAGGGTAAAGTGTGTATGTGAGGGGTGTGTGGGGTAATCCACAATGCTGATGGCTTTGTGGATGCGGCGTGAGGTGTATATGTCCGTGATAGAGGGAAGAGAAACCCCAATGATCTTCTCAGCTGTCCTCACTACCCGCTGAAGGGTCTTGCGGTCCGAGACGGTGCAATTCCCAAACCAGGCAGTGAAGCAGCTGGAGAGGATGCTCTCGATGGTCCCTGTGTAGAATGTAGTGAGGATGGGGGGTGGAAGATGTGCTTTCCTCAGTCTTCTCCTCAGTCTTCTGAGGAGAAGCACTTCAGCAACGAGACCAGCAGCGTGTTAGTACATTTAGACTTGGCTTTAGTTGTTTATAGCGCAGTGATAGGAAGTTTATTTGTATGTGTCTTTGTTTACAATAATACAGTGTGTAAGTACATTTAGACTTGGCTTTAGTAGTTTAGAGCGCAGTGGTAGGAAGTGTATTTGTATGTTTTTGTTACCTTGTTTCCAATAATTGCTCGTGTGCAAGTCGCGTTTGATCCCGCACTCCCCCGCGTCAGTAGCTTTCGGTAGCTTTTGTTGCGGTTAATGTAGAGGCGTGTCCTGCTGAACTCAATCAGCGTGAGCCTCAGGGTCGTATTTACACATTCAGTTTCACCGCGGCATCCCTCCTCGTGTAAAGACAAGCAACCTGCGCGACTCCACCGAGCAAAGACACCGCAAAGCACTTGAGTACCGTTTTCTTTATTTAATGTCCTTTTGTACCTCTTATCTCTTGCACTTA
>JAZGTI010020977.1:0-10369 GCA_036877585.1 Botia kubotai | reverse complement strand
AAGGATGGGTGCAGAGAGCAGTGCCCTGCCAAGCTGTGTGCTGGAAGAACCGCTGCTGACACTACCGTCCGGTCTGACCATGTACTCCGCCCTCCTCAGGGACGGCAAACCCGCCTCTGTCTTCGTGCATAAGCAAGACAATGAAGACAAAGTCAATAAAGCTGCGCAGGTATAAATGAACAGCTGACATGACAGACAACATAAACCTGTGTTCTGAAAGAATGGACCTAATACACATTCCTCTACAGCACCTGAAGACACTGCGACATCCTTGCCTCCTTCGCTTCCTGTCATGCTCGGTTCAGGATGGAGGTATACATTTAGTAACAGAGCCTGTTCAGCCCTTGGAACGGCTGATAGACAATCTCACAGCAGAGGAGATCTGTGCTGGCCTGTTTGACCTGCTGCAGGCGCTGGTTTTTCTACACGACAGGGTGAGAATCCGTCACTGTTGACATATTTTTGAGATAATTGATTGCCGTAATTAATTGTGTGTTATAAATGCGGTTTTAACGGCATTATTGCTTCTTTTTCTGTCTCTCAGGGCAAATCAAGTCACAACAATGTCTGCATGTCCTCCGTGTTTGTCAGTGAAGACGGTCATTGGAGACTTGGTGGGATGGAGACAGTCTGCAAGTTCTCCGAGGCAACTCCAGAGGTGACTTCCACAACCCATTTTACTTGTACTATACATATTAATGTGTAATTAATATTAATTACACATTCATTTTTAGCACTTATTATCAGGCTGTTTTGCGTCGATCTGTTAGAACTGCTATGTAGCACCTGCGGGGTTGTGGTCGGGTTCAGTATAGTTAGTGTGTCATAGCTGCCATTTGATGGTATATTCAGGTTTCAAATGTAAAAAACGAAAATTTTTGGAATGAGGAACAAGGTGTTTTTGTTGGTCTTTTTGGGGTGGAGAGCATGTTTCCAGTTTCTGACACTTGCAGTTTGTTTGTATATTCAACTCATTTCGGAAAAATGAAGGAAACTCTGGATGTAAAAGAAACAATTTTCACTTTTTATTAGAGTCAGTCTAGGAATTATAGTTATATTCAAATGGATAGTTCACCCAGAAATTCAAATGTTCAATCATTTACTCACCCTCATGTCATCCCAAACCCTACATACATTTTTCTTGGTGGAACACAACAGAAGATGTTTTGAGAAGTGTTGTGTGGTTTAAAATATTATCTTTTGCATTCTTTAGAAGTCATACAGGTTTGGAATGACATGAGGTAAATGATGGAAGAATCTTCATTTTTTGGGCAAACTATCCCTTTAATCTCATGTTTAGAAATGGTTATAGCTTTCCTTCAAATGTGCACACAGTTAATAACTGTGTTTATGCCTGACTTTCCAGTTTCTCAGAAGCATCCAGAATGTGAGGGAACGTGATGTTATTCCCCCCGAGGAGAAGGTAGAGAAATGAAGTATTTAATCGTTTATCTTAGTTATGTCACAATAACTCTGTAATAATGTGATTTGTTTGGTTTTTCAGCTAGAAGGATTTAAAACTCTTCCCGACAAGCACGCCCACTCCCGGGACGCTTTCTCGTTTGGGGTGATGCTGGAGCTTCTCCTTCCTCTCCTGACAGGACACGGTCAGTAACTCTTAATTCAGCAGACACATGTCAAGTCGGCTGAGTGTGTCTGTAGTTCTTCCTGTTGCGGCTGTTGCTAAGCCCCCAATGCTTCTGAATGATGATTATTGTTTCATTTAGACATTGTGACAGATTTGTTAATAGTCTGACAACAGCATTTAGGATGTTGGGCAGCTAAAGACAAGTTTCCATTTATGACACGTAATTATGAAAAGAACAGAGTGATCCAGGGCAGCACAGTAACGTTGATGCAACGTTTTGGCTTTTATGATGTTGTTTTCTCTTGGAGCAGAGCTTTACTGGAAACATGTGCTGTCTCACTCACTTTCTCACAATCGTAGGACTGTATGTTTTTCCAATCCGATCCTCATCTTTTTTTCCATGTGTAACATGTTGTTTTTCCATGTCTGTTCCTCATCTTCGGAACCTCCGCGTGGTCCTCCACCCAAACCTTCTGTCTCAGTCTCAGAGGACTTGTTGGAGAGTGTGAGGACCACGCTGCAGGTCAGCCTCTTGACCCCCGAGCCCACGTCTCGACCGTCTCTCTGCAGTTTGCTGACTCACAAGTTTTTCAGGTTTACCTTAAATCTATTTTGACAACTTTAGCATTAAAACTAACATTTTTCTGACAATTGCTGGTTAAGAGTGTCTTTTAAAATTAATTGCCGTTTTTAACTTGTAGAAATGACTTCCTGGATGTTATGAA
Source organism: Botia kubotai (assembly GCA_036877585.1). Lineage (NCBI taxonomy): Eukaryota > Metazoa > Chordata > Actinopteri > Cypriniformes > Botiidae > Botia > Botia kubotai. The sequence continues at coordinate 8,056 of JAZGTI010020977.1, read as the reverse complement.
TTTTCTGAAGAGTTTGACCCTGAAAACTGAGGAAGAGAAGAATGAATTCTTTAAGTAAGTTTCTGTCTCTGATGTTACAAACACGAGACTTCCAGGTCCTTCAGAAGCCCTGGAAGAAATCTGCTTTAGGTTAGCGCTGTGTTCAAATTTAGCTGGAGATCATCAAAAAAGTGCTGTTTGTGAAGTTGTAACGCAGCGTTTTTCCAAGTTTGGGCTTTTTCTGGATTTGACAAATGATGATCGCAAATCTCTAATCAAGTCATCACGAAAGCCAGTCTCAGCTTTCATCAACATTAACAAACATTGTTACATAACGCACATCAAATAATTAAAACCACATTGCTGCTCAGAGCCACGTGTCTGAAGAAGCCAGAATCGTGGGTACTTGTGGTGGGACCTCACAATTCATGACTCATGTTGTGATTAACATCCATGTGTTTGTGCAGGTTCCTCCTAGACAGAGTTCAGAATCTCCCCGAGGAGTTAATTGCAACACGTCTGGTTCCTAAACTTCTAAATTCTCTGGTGTTTGCCGAGCCCACTGCTGTGAGAAGCTTCCTGCCTCATCTCCTACGACCTAAGCAAGGTAAAGACAGTCAGTAGACAAACAGAACAGGGTAGAGGGGAACAGAACAGGGTAGAGGGGAACGGAACAGGGTAGAGGGGAACGGAACAGGGTAGAGGGGAGCAGAAAGTCTTAATTGTCGTTGTACAGCTCTGCATTTAACGAAATTAGGAGTACTGTTGGTGTTAAAAAACATGCAACAAAACAATAACAACACAATACAACAACAGAAGATATGTAAAAAGATTAAAGTGGTGGAATAAATTAGGACTATAAATTTGCATGAGGTCAGATGGAGGTTGAATCATACTGGAACGTACTGGAAAATACCAGGAGATATTTATTGTGTTCAGTAACATTCATGCCAATGGTGATGTAGGCTGTATGTTTTCTGGTGTACAGACTGCAGTGTAAGCACTGGCGAGGAGTGTCTGCTGTCTGTGTCTTTGTACCGGAGGTACGTGGTTCCTCAGCTTCTCAAACTCTTTAAGGTGAATGAGGAACATGTCAGGATGGTTCTTCTGTCCCAAATCCACGTCTACGCCGAGTTCTTTCCTCACGAGGAACTCAAAAACCAGATCCTTCCTCAGGTACCGTGAGAAGCTTGGTTTCGTGTACTAACTGCTTATTAGTGCTGAAATCTTGGCTAGTGCAGGATGTTTTGAAGACGATAACTCCCATTGTTTCTCATGCGCTATCTTGCAGGTTTTGCTGGGAATGAGAGATACGAGCGACTCGCTTGTTGCCATGACGCTACAGAGCCTGGCCGTGTTGGTTCCGTTGCTAGGCGCCCAAGTTGTTGTTGGAGGGGAGAGGACCAAAGTTTTTAAACGGACTACACCGAGCTTCACCAAGTCCACCGAGGTCACCCCAGAGAGTAAGACACTGGCTGCCCAAGTGAATGCAGGAACTTTTGTGATGAATTCTTGTAACATTTATTGTACCGCACTATTGTAGAATCTGACACTACAGATGTGTCATTCGGGTTTTTGTGCTTCTTTTAGACTTTAACAGGTTGTCTGTGTTCCGTACACACACACACGTGCATTTATAAATCAAATCCAGCTGTGCACTTTTGAACAGTAGCATTTGGGTGGCACAATTATCACTGAAGCTCAATGTATAAAATATCACAAAGGCGTGAAACACTGTCAGTGACACCAACACTGGCCACCGGGGGACGCTGCAGCATCAGTTCAACAGCTTCAATATGTTACAATTCTTTCGTTTTAAGAGCAACTGAATGCACTGCATGTTGAATGAATATATATTTAGAAACATGTGTCATTAAATACACAAGATGAGTTTATTTCGTAATCTATTATACACACAACTACAATACATGTTTTTTTCTCTGCAGCATCGCCGGTACATATCGTCGGCCCGGCACATCCCCAGATTTCACAGCCCCCAAAAGTTCTAAATCTGTTTTCTAAGGGCTCAGAGGCCAAAAGAGTGGTTTTAGAAAACATGTACTCTCTACAAGCAACTGATAAGAGCACTGGGCAGCGCACTATAGCAGAGAGGGCAGGTATGCACCTAACGGTATAATTCTGAACTGAGTAATCATTTACACACATTTATAGTTCCCTAAATGGTACATTTGTGCTTTTCTGGAATGTGGAACTGTTCTAAATCAAGTGATCTTTCCAGTGTTTGGCAGGGAGATGTCGTTCCCTTTGAACGGGTTCAGAACGGACCCACAAACTGTGGACGTCACAAAAAACAGCAGAACCGTGAGATCCGATGAAGACTGGCCCAACTGGAGTGACACAGAAGAAGCAGAAAAAGAAAAGGGCCAGCCGGTCCAAATCAATATTCGGTCTGTAGTTGTTCCAGACCAGAGCAGCTCCGCCATATCAGCCAAAACTGGGAACGAGAGTGAGGAACCGTGGGATGATTTTGAGGACTCCGAAGTGACCTCGGACCAATCGCCTTCTGCTGCTCTACCGATCTCTGTGCCAAAGACATCAACAAACAGCACCGCGGTATCGAAATCTGAACCTAGCGCTGGAACTCAAAGGCAGTCTAAAGCCCTTCAGCTAAATACAGGTGTGAAAACAGACCGTAACCATACCTCATGGAACACAGGTTGGGATCAGGGATCTGACACCCTTAAACCCAGCAAGATGAGTTTAGCATCTGAGCCCACACTTAAAACCACAATCAAAAGCCATGGAGCTGGAGGTCTGGGAGAGGAGTTCACCATAGCAGTGAAGAAACCAGAGCGAGATCCAGAGCTGGACTTCTTTGCAGATATGGTTCCAGATATAAAGCTGTCTTCCTCATCTCTTCTGCTCCCTGTGGAGAGCTCAGTCAGTGAAACCATCACAGCTGCACCACAAGGACACACAACAGCAGATAATGCAGATCTGCAGCTTACAGCGAAGTTTGCTGCGGTTGACTCAACTGAGGTAAGTTCTCCTGTTTGTCATTCAGACATTTTGGACTGTAGAGCAAAGCTGATATGAACCAATGATGGTGAAGGATGAGTGAAGCCTTTGTTTTGCTCTTCAGACAGAGGGAGAAGGCTGGGGTGATGAAGACCTGAACTGGGAAGATGAAAATTCCTGGTGAAGCGCATGCGCCTTACGGAAAGCCATAGGAAGGAAATTCCCACAATAATCTATACAAAAAAACACTGTTACATATGCTGCCATAATGACATCATAGACCACACATAATGTACACATTTATTAATTTTCAGAACTACAATTTAAGAGGGTATTGTTTATTTTAATGTCTCCCACCCAATAGGATAATCAAGTTATTGTTGCCATGGAAATGGTTCAGCTACTGTAAACGCTAAGGTTCCAAGATAAGTAAACATGCCAAATCCTACGAGGAATCCTTCAGTCCGTCATGCTGACCGAGTCGTGACCTGGAAAACATTCATTCCGGTCACGTTTGAGCGTATTTTGTTTGTTTGTGCCATATTTCTTTTTGAGCCTTAGAGGACAGACAGCCTCAGTTTGAGATAAAATATATAAAATCATTTGTGTTCACTAGAACTGGGTGAGAGCCTGACATTATTTATTTGTATTATCAGCTGCTGATGAAATAAAAGATTTTACGGTATTTGACCTACTTTGATTCATTTTAAAAGCCTCCAAATAATCTTTACACACTTGTGTTGTCCAATAGAATTTTAAGATATTTTGATATCTGTAAACGTTAACATATTTTGAGCGAAACCTTTTGACAACTCTGTCAGCCAAAAGGGAAATTATTTCAGAGGCAGACCAAGTTCTTGCGTTTTGCTGAATTCATGTTTACTTTAGGATAAACATGATGCATTGAATTTACTGTTCTCCAGCTATCTAACCGACAGCATACTGAATTATGATTGGTCAATGACAATAACCAACTGCCATTGGCTAGAACCTGTAACATCACGTTGGCTTTTATTTTAACGTTGGCTTTTATTTTAAAAGTTAATAAACACTTAAACGGTCTCTAGAGTGGCCCTAGAGATTCCCATACAGACTTAAATGACATGACTTTAACACATTCGTCTGAGGTGATTTCAGTCAGTTTATAGGACAGTCTCGTGTTTAAAGGCAGTCAAGAGGTAGAGGTGCTGTTTCGGGTAAATCAGGGCTGCTCAGCCGTCGTGGTGTTGATTTCAGTTATCAGACTCTGTAGAGCTTCCAGTCTGGTTCTGACCCACTGCGGGGGTACCGGGCTGCGATCGGGCCCTTCTATTGACCACAGGGCCTTTAGAGCACTTTCTGCGGTCTGGAGGTATCGCTCATACTCCTCTTCTGCTGTGGTCTCCTGTCTCTGCCTTTTTGGACATGGCTGGCACAGAAAAAGAATTTGAGAATTACTACAGCTCACTTTTCTGTCCTCATATCTGTTCTCATATGGCCGTCGCTCACCTCCTCAGCTGAGGGTGTGTGTATGGGCGAGCTGTTCTCTCTCTCCAGTCGTTCACAGTGGTTCTGAGTGATGCTCTTATCCTCCTTCAGACGTTCTAATCGGTCTCCTGCAGACTCCTGCTGTAAGACGGTCTGTAGTGCGGAGAGTAACACAATGTCTACAGAAACGGCACGAATCGCAGCAAGACATAAAATGCTCAAAAATGCGATTTGTGCATCTCTCGGTTCTTACCTTACTGAGAAAGTTGATGACTTTGGTTTTGACCTCCTCTGATGTCAAGGTTTGGGAAATCACTTCCTCGTGGTTGGTTATCTTAAAGGTTACAAAAGAGAGCCGATTTAAACCTGATATGAACTAAACACGGAATAGCAAAATGAGATTTGAGACTTATTTTACAAAAGCAAAAAAAAAAGCCACAGAACTCTGGATAGGAAACATGATTATTTTCACATTTTTATCATCACATCGTTACATTACAGGATATTTCTTGTCAGATTTTTTGTGTTGTTTCAAAAAAAAAAAGTATGATTCTGCATTGTCTTCCGACACAAACTGAACAACAGGAAACTGACTGTTACTTTAAAAATGTTACATAACGGGGAAATTCTGACCTCTGCGAAAAGGCCAAAGGCCTCCAGAACGTGCTGGAATATGAGCCAGGACGGGTGAGTCAGGAGACTTTTAAACAGGGCACTTATTCTGGGCAGAACCTGAGACTGATCACACACACAAGAATACATGGATAAGCACATGACATAAATTTACTGGGACTAATTTCCTGTCCAAAAAAAAAAACCCACAGATGAATTCACTACGCTCACACCTGAAAATTGTGGGGAATAAATACTTTCCCCATAGAGGCAAGAAACGCCAAAGCAGCTAAGAGAAAATCGTCCGGGCATTTCTGTACAGTTAAGCCACCCAAACAGGAAACAGCCTAAAATTGGACCAAAAAAACAGATGTATAAAGATAAGGTCGTAACTGTACATAATGAAGGCAAATGAGTCCAGTGAAATAACGCACTGAATGTAATATCACATGTTAATGGATATCACCTGAACGATAACATGTGGCTCTAAACTTTTGATTACAGCAGCTGATATTGACAGAAGCAACTTCACGGTGGACTGGAGAGCGGGGTACACCTGAACCTGAAAACAGCCAGAAACAACAGAACGAAAAATCATAAACATAAACCCGGCTCACAGGTAACGTTTACAGAACGTTGGCTTTTACAGAACGTAGAACATTTATCAACGTTAGCAGAGCGTTTTTGCAACATTATCATCTCAAAAATTTTTATTTTTGTTAAATTTTAAGTTCTTAGTGCAATGTTTTAAAAAGGTTACATGAACAACTTTCCTATAACCAAGCAAAAATGGTTTTATCCAGCGTATAAAAAACATTCCTAGAACTTTCAAAACACCATTTGTAATGATTTGTTACTTAATGGAAACGTTACGGAAATGTTACCTGTAAAGACTCACCTGGCTGCTACACATGTGACTCCACATCTGAGAGATTATCTCCACGCAGGATGTCACAGATTCTGTCTGCAGGTCATTTCCTCCCATCACCACCAGCACACAGCCCAGCACCCGGTTCTGAAGCACAGCGATAAACAAGGACATCGAGCGTTTGTTTGTTTTTTTAGTGATTCTTAAGATATTCATCTTATAAGCAAGGCCGATTTATAAGAGCCGATAAATCTGCCAAACACGATGTGTGTGTTATTTTAAAACACAATCGAAACATAAGTGCTGGAAACACAATAAACAACCCTGAATTTTTACATGGCTGGGTCAAGTGCATGATTTTGTATTTATATCAAAACGTTATTCTGCTACGTTCCCTTATCAGAATTTGTTCAGGGTCGAGTCGCAGCATAAAGCACATGTACAGCCTTGGACCTCGAATCTGGATCCGATTTCCGTTTCCTCCTTTAATAACCAACTGACAGACAATTATGAGTGTTTTGGGTAAAGTTACGGGGACCATGTGGAAAGAAAGTTATCAGTCCAAGTCTAAAGTGTGTGAACAGCGGGTTGGACACACTGCAAATAAAGGTTAAGGTCATTCTGTTGTAGTGTCACATGAATGAAAGCCACAGGGCGTTCCTTGATACATATACATATACCTTGTCAAAAATGTGTCGTTTGCCGGTAATAAACAGTGTATTAAGAATCGCGTGAAATCACGTGGAGAAGACGTTTAAATGTCCAAGCTTTTCTGAACGCTGTAAATTTGCTACGCTGGACAGAAATGTACTTCATGGCAAACTTCCTGTGGAAGAGCTAATGTTTGCACCAAGTCCCTCAGTTCTCTCACCAGTGGCGATATGTCTCCCAGCCTGCAGCCGCTGTCCTGCCATTCCTGCAGCAGTACAGAGGCTCTGGAGAGCACCTGCCCCTCCACTCGCACCCGCGCCTCCGTGCACAGACACCTGAGCAGAGCGTGACACCACACACGCAGGTTCTCCTCCTGAGAGGCAGGGAAACGCTCCACAAACTCCATCTGACGTTACCCAAAAAATACACTTCAGCGGGTATTTCAGCAGGACATTATTTACTGTCATCAAAAGAGATCGCTATTGTTTAATGCCATCAGGAAAAAGGCTGTTTTCCAGGCAAACTCTGTAGAGTATCTGCACTTGAAACACACAAGACGGAAATACCAACAAATTCAACAAATAAGGAACATCGTGCACAATAATAATTTACAAGTTTTATACAACAGTATCAGACAGACAGACAATAAAGCAGACAGACAGATAAGAGAGAAGAGATTAAAGAAATAGATCAGATAAAAGTTATATAAACTGAGAAGAGAAAGGAAGACAGAGAGAGACAGCACGATTGTGAAAACAGAAACAAACAGTATTAGGAAGCTACAGAAAACTGTAGTCGTCAGTGTTCTAGGAATCATGGCAAAGGTGATGTACATTGCAGACGCAGTGGTTTATTTATATGCTTGTGAGGTGTGAGGACTGTGATTTATCTGGATGGCATAAAGAGACAGAATCAGAGAGAGCACCTGGTGTTTTGGAGTCAGGAGAAACAGCAGACGTCTGAGTAGCAGGGCCATGTGGATCAGCTGATAACCCTCCCCAGGACACGACCTTATCTGCACAGGTCACAGAAGCAACGGGTTCACTACAGAAGACCTCAGACTTCATGGAACAATGTTCTGACAAACACTCTTTGCACTGTGCTATATAACAATGTATACGTCACATGACATCTGCTCATACAATCTAATTACTTATCCAACACCTGTGTGTTAATATTATAATTCACATTATTTTTGCAGCAGTGATGGGTGTAAATCCATGATGTTTCAAAGACAATGTTATTTCAGACAGGTGTGTTGATCTGACGCCTGTGGTCTCTCTGACACAAAACCACAAGAGCAAGAAAAGGTCGCATTCCAGACTGACTCCACTCACCAGGTGAGCAACAAGATGAACGTGATGAAAACACAAGTCAGCCGAGCCGTACCTGAAGAGCGATAGAGACAAGACAACTAAATTCAAAATAAACTGAAAAAGAATTGTAGGTAATAATAGAAAATACATTTTAATTTTTAAATACATCTGCATACAATTTAAA
>JAZGTI010020976.1:0-10370 GCA_036877585.1 Botia kubotai | reverse complement strand
TGGGATGTGTCCTGACCTATAAGTATTGTTTTACTGCAGGAAGGAAATTCCTTTCTTTAAAAAGTCTTCTTTTTGGTCTCTTTCACATGGTCTCTTTAACAACAAACACACAAAGCTTCCAGATTCATCCTTTTCCCATCCTGATTGACTCTGGCCCAGTAAACCCCAGGCATTCTTGACAATGAAATGTGACTCATCGTATCCTGAACAACCTGTGCCTTGACTTCAGTTTACTTTCCTCTCATAAAAGTGAACAAATGACGGCTGCATTTGAGTCTCTGTGACACTAATTACCCTAGTAAATGGCTGACAAACAGATCATTTATGTATTTCTACATATTACAAATCTGTCACCCAAGCACAAAACTGTCACCCAGATTTTTGAACTGACAACACCATGTGATGAATGTTGGCAGCCAACAGCTACTGAAAATCCCATAGCTCTACAGCAGACTGACCATAACAGATGTAGATGGAGCCTAACACATTCTGCTCAAGCATATCGAAAGGGAAGCTTGGGAATATACAGGCCACCCTGTATATTACACTTTTCCTTCTGAGTAACTCTGTGATAGAGAAACTGTTTGAGACATCCTGGTCAGTCCTAGTTCGGAAGCAATAGGAAAATCCATATGTAAAACAAACTCTCCTGCTTTATTACCTAATGCAAGACCAGATTAAGTGTTTTAATGAAGATAAACAATTCTCAACACAGTATTGATAATTGAACAAATGTAAATAATAAATAATCAATAACAAAGTGATTTGAATTTCAGCATTGCTATTTTCAGAAATGTCTTCATCAGTTCAACAAAATACAAAACTCAGAATTCTCCACCACATAACAGTCAAGCTATTCATTTTTCATGGAGCTTTCTCAGATTTATCGCTGCTTCAGAGATCCAGTCATCTGCATGCACCTGTTCCTTTTTATGTCAGTATCATATACCTGGCTTTGACCTCTGAGGGAGCTTGTTTTTCTTCCCGTTGACAGGAAGTGCTGTTGAGATGATTCCATCTCAGGCTGTTGAATAGCAGTCTTTCTGCTCATAAAGATCATCACGTCTCCATGTCTTTCAAATAGATGTAGCTAGCTCAAAACAGTAACATTCATTTCGAAAATAGTGTTGTGTCAATGTTGCTTCTGCACATAATACATAATGATAATTTTTTCACTCTCAAATGCCTGTTTCCTACTGGCAACCAGAGAACATTCGCACTGCACTGTTCCTACTAAAGCCGCTTGTGAGACTTTTATGTTGGCATTTGACAGTTTTAGGGGACAGTCATGGTCACTTAACCCTTTGGGTACTTGAAACTCAGGAATTTGCTTTAGTTTTGTAAACATATGTGGGCTTTTCCCCCCAAAGCTTTATGGTTTGTATATATTTGTTGTTAAAGTACTTCTAATGTTCTGGAACTTGCAGCTTGTATGTATATCATGGCACATTCTCTCGTCCCTCTTTTGACAGGATGTTTCAATGTGTGCTCCATATCTTCATGGGACGGTTGCTGAGACTCTTTCATCCTAATGGCCTCCATCTCCTAACACAACACTCTTAGGAACCAACAGGAACAAACAACTTGCTTTCATTTCCTCTGAAATGCTCAGTGATTTGTGAGTTCGTACTCCCAGTTGTGACTTTTTACATTATATACGTGTTAAATTATATAACCAATTTTCTAATTTTGCAGAGACAATTGTAGGAACCTCCATCTTCAACAGACACAGAATTAAAAGGCTTTGATCCCTTTTAAAGGAGATGAAGTGGACCTGGAGCTTAACATGGTTCATTCTGTTTAAACTGTCATAAGAAATCTGTCTGTATTTGAAGAAACTTTGAATGCTAATTCAGGTCTGTAAACCTCTCCAAATGGGACTCTTCAATAGTAGTTATAAGCCAAGATGAGAAGTCTAGCAACCTAGTCAATTTTATTCAACAATGTATAAAGATTTTCCAGCTAACAGGGAACATTCTCAGAACATTGGCTAATGTTTTCTAAAAAGTTTTTAAAGTTATGAAAAACATTCTTGTAGTAACGCTAGAAGAACACTTTTAGCACTATATATATCATATATCAAAAATGTTATTCTTAAGTGGTTGATAAATGTTTTAAAAAGTTACAGAATGTAAAAAAAGGTTGAATAACATTCTAACAAAGCAATAATGTTACTTCAGTGTCTAAAAAAACTGGATGTTTTGTACGTTCCTAGAAGTTTCAGAATAACATTTTAAATGTTTTTGTTAAATGTTTTTGAAACGTTCTTACAACCTAAACTTGTTAGATGGATTTAGAAGTACATAGAAAGCTTTTTGGATGTTATTTGCATCAAACATTTTGGTAAAAATGTCAAAGTGTCTTTCAGAGCATGTAGGATGTAGCACAAGTATGAGAATTTTACAATAAAAATAACTTCTCTCCATTAAAACAACTGTAAGTATAGTTCACTGATTGGCTGTACCATTGAACTTTTAACAGATTTCCACTAAAGATTTGAAGGATTTCCCCTTATTTTGACTGCTCACATCTGTAATGACTTCTGTGTTTGGCTCCAGCAACTTTTCATGGTAAAAAACAAATGTTGTATTCTCAGTGTAAAATTTGCTGTCCAGCATTTTTTAAAAGCCAGTTTCTCATCGCACACTGTCAACACTCCCAACGACTATATATTCAACTTTGAATCCTTAATCACAAATTATTCTGGATTAAGCAGAGTCTTTAAACAATTCTCTCATTACAGCTAAAAGGTAGCTTTTGTAAATCCAAATGTTACTGTTAGATGTGAGCTTTTGTGGTTAAGAAGGATATTTTGTGCTTGACAAGAGGTTGTGTTCAGTTCTGACTTGACTGACAGTAGATATGTCTGCCACATACTAGATTTTCTAAAGGAGAAAGCAGGAGGGAAGGAGCCCCCTTAAATAGGGTCTAGCAATGCCTGTTTTTACATTTATGCTCACTTACCCTAATCTGCCTTTAAAATTTCCTAAACAGCATAACAAAAACCCTGCAGTGATTCTCTGGACAAAACTAATTGAGTGGTTTCTTTGTCTCTCCAGACAATTCAGTTCAGTGCAGTTTGAGAGGACTAAATTCAACATGTAAGAAAAGCTTTTATTTGCCCACGAGGACTTTCAGCAGACTTTGCCTGCTTTGATTGTTTTATTCTGTTTATATGGCACACAACCACCACCAAATATAACACAGATGATGTCCAACACTATTTCCATTGGAGACTATTGATGCGAGTGAATTTTCATTATTTGGCAGTCTAGACATTTTCCAGTTACCATATGAGTGCTTTTAAACCCTTAATAGTTTCCACTAGTTTCCACAACTGGTATTAGTTCTATGATTCTGGTCCCTTGTGAAATTATGTCAATGTGACGTAAAAGTGCTCCAGCTAGTTTTCAACTACCTCTTTAAAGATCTACCAACCAATACATGTACCAGGCCCCAGAGTCGGGGGTGGTAGTCCTGATCGCTGCATCTTAGGCAGATCTGTGTCACTGTGTGATCATGAGTGTTTGTGGTATTTGCATCATCAAACACAGATGGAAGCAACGTGTGAAGTTCAAATAACCGCCCCCCCACGGGTCAGTGTGTATGTGTGTTAATTGTAGGGCTGTCTCTTCACACACCAGAACACCCTAGCAACCACATGACAATGCCATGACAATGATATTTGCTATTAACACAATTGGCAGAGGTGATTATTGCACTATTGTCTATTACAGTATTCATGAGTCACACCTGTAGCTGCCATGATCAGAAGCCCTCGAGCTGGTCAGCTGTGGAGAGCTAAATAAAACAGTGATTTGTGCAGGTGCAGGAACTCATAAAGTATAAACTGTACCCACTGATAGTGTTGTTTAATTGCAGTGTTCTCTGTGGTTTAGCATCCAATGAAAGGGAAAATACAGGAAAGAAAGTGCATGTGACCACACCACATGTCTGGATATATGCTAAGGTATATAATTATGAAATTATGATATAATTTATGATCGTTGTAGTGCCTGAATCACTCATGGAGCAAATCAGGTAATATTACAATATTAAATACTGTACACCAGGCAAATAGCATTGAATTGTGTGTATAAAGTGTACAATTTACATATAGAGAAGGCATGTTTATGCTGAAAAAATGACAGTTATTTCAGCAGAGATAATGATTTGAGATTAAACTGATTGTGGGCACAAATTGAACAGAACCCATTTTTGCAACAAATACAACCCACAAATTGAATTCACCCCATTGAGTTTTTAGAGATTATCTGATAAGGATGACAAGACTGGTGAGATATCTTTTTATGTATTTTAAAGGAATGTTCAAAGTGTTGATTTTGTGCTTGGAATATACAGTACCTCTAAATATATGTTTTTTACAACCTTAAAGCTTTTAATGACTTTTCTCTCAAAAGGCAGTTAAAGAAAGTAACAGGATGCAGCTTTGGGCCAAAAGAAGGTCTTTAGGGAAAAGACTAATCCAATAGACAACGATCCTGTTCTGTTTTCCTGTGTTTTGGGATGCAACCCAACGCAACATGCAGAGATACTGGTTCTGTGCCACAGAGCTGCGCTTCAGCCAAAGAATCATTGTGTATCAGGGGATTCGAGCTTTATTCCAGGTTATCTCATCTGGTTTCACTCCTGTTTGCTAATAACATGAAGGCATACGGCTCTCAGGGTCATCAAAAATCACACACCAACACAAAGCAATATCACACTAGCAGTTGTGCTGTGATTACCTGCGCTTTGTGTTTCCATGCAGTCGAATCACAACCGTGCTGATATTTGGAATAACAGCACTCAGATATAAATGCATCTTAAAGAATGTACTGTTAATTACAAAAAAATTACAAATAGCTTAGCCACAGTAACAAAAAAAGATATACTTTCATTTCTCAATGTTTGTACAGGAGTCCTTGCCAGATAAAACCGAGACTCAAGAATCAAGAATCAGATACAAAACATAAACGAGAGGTAATTCCTGAGAGGTAATGCCTGAGAACAAGTTTCGGTGTGCCTGAGAGGCTGGAAGGAACTGTTGCTCTGTAACTCACTCCACATGTACCATATCAGGCTACTGAAGACTTACTCAGGGAAAAAAAATGGCCAATCAGTGTGGACTTGCCATGGGTCCACAGGGCTAAATCATGACTCCCTGGTATCACACAGCACGTAAGCAACTGCCATTAAGATGAATGGTTATGCTAACAGATAGCTTTCTCCAGGTATTGTAGACCTCCCAAACAATCTCCTTACTAGTCAAAAACATACCTGCTAACACTTAATCTTAGTGTTATAAATTATTGTTAAAAATAAGAGTTTAGATTAATGCCACTTTGTTGTTTTCTGTACACACATGCAAAGATATGTTGCCCTATGTGCTTACATCAACACAGTAAAAACTTGTCATGGAATTAAATGGCCTTCTGTTTATTCCCATTCCTTATTTGTGCATTAGTATGTGGTTAAGCATTTGTAATGGAATGTTCCTTAGTGGAGTCTGTGGTCAGCAGAGAAAGATGAGGTCATTTCCTTTTCCTGTTACCACGATGATGAAGCATAGCTTGTCGGTTGGCTACTTAGTTGGGCAGCTGGATGAAGCTGCCAAAATAATCTATAAAATAAATTTTCTTTATAGGCATAAACAGGAAACAAGGATAGTGACTAAGGACAATAAATCAGTCCTAAAAATAATACTGCATTACACATCTTGCATGCAAATAGGACTTAATCTTGGTGTGAATATTAAGATATATGGGCATATTTTTCTCATATTTTAGAGTACCCTCAGAGTGAAGCACACACTCAGCAATCACCAAGAAAACACCCTAGCAAACATATTAACAATGCACTAAAATCACCTAAAGTTTTGCAACAGCATTGCAAACTCCCTGGCAACTACCCACACTCAAGTTAGCAAGTTTTGCACAAGGACACACCACACACATTTACAGACAAAGCACTAAATAATCTATTGTTATCTTTATTGACTGTCTACATATTGAGAAAGAAAACTTGTTCAAATGTTTTTCTAATGTTTAAATAAAACATTTTCACCAAAATTCTTACAGGGCAGCCAGTAAAATTCTGTCCTCCTTTGCTCTTGTTCTTCTGGTCATAAACAAAGACCAGAGTTAAGAAGAAGCTTAAACAGAAGAAATACCCAAAGACTCCAGACAGTCACATGTGACATCATAGGAGCATATTAACCTGTCTAAAGCAGTTTTCAGCCTGTGTAACCACCTCATCACTCTGTTATTCTGCTTTTCTTTCTACAGCGATTTGTGAGGTAACTGTGGAGTTAAGTCTTTGGGGAACTATGACTTAAAAGCATTTATATGCCTCCACAGGAGCAAAATGTGTGTCTGAATGAATGTGCCATTATTTCATTTAGGAGCTCAAAGGCAATGCATGTTTAACAGATCCCCGGTGAGATCTTTTTGGCCCTTGTAGGACTAGTTTAGGTCCTCATGATTGAGACGGCTCTCGTTAACCTGAGGGCCTCAGGTAATGTCAACAGTGTGTGTGCAAGTGTCTGTTTATCTTTAACATTTGTCAATGTCATGGTGAACTTGGAGGGTTTTTTTTTGTTTGTTTTTTTTAAAGGATTCTTTAATCTCTAGACCAAAAACTATAGGGTATGTTTAGCAAAAAGTGGGACAGTAAGTTTTATAATCAGTTGTCTTTTAAATATCAGGAAAAACTCAAATCTAACAGTCATTAATGTTTGTTATTCTGAAAAAAAAAGCTGAGTTTATGTATTGTCAGTTTGTCAGTAAGGACAAAATGCTTGCTTTTTTCAGTTTTTATAAATGGAAATTAGTGTAAACGTTTTTTTGTAAGATATTTTCCTGTATGTTTACAGTTAGTAGCTATAAAACACGTTTCTACTCACTTTTGCACAATTCACCCTGTTTCCCTGCTTTTGTTTTCAGACAGGCATGAAGCACCTCTCAGCTGCTCCATTATACATTAATACAAACTTAAGTTTGTATTAGAAACAGATGCCATAGGACCTCTGCTCTGGCAATTTAGCTCTGCTAGGAATGACCTCACTCAACCCATTTTATCACAGTTTAAGAGTGACATAGCTCCTGCCATACTGCAGAGATACAGACAATCAAACCAAATCTTTTCCTTAACTGGCCAAACATCACATAAAACCAAATAACTTAACTGAGGTGGCCATTAAATGATTTCATTAAAGGCTCTTGAGGAAAGCTGGAGTAAAAGAACTTGCTCAGAATGTAACATTTAAGAACTTTAAGACAAGCAAGGACCACAAGACTGTAAGACTGCAAGTGTGGTGTTCACACTAAAAAACAAGGATTTGTATCATCTGTTGTTGTCTTGTCGTAGCAGTGCACATATTACACAATGCCAACGAGTTAGTCATGAGATCGCCCTTCGTTTATTCCGTCTGCAATTTGATCAGCCGGATTAGTTTCACTTTGTTGTTGCATTGCACATTACAAGTTGATATTGATAATGTCAAACAAGTTTAAAAATATTGCAGCATCTATGACTGCTTGAGACTGTCTCAGATCACAGTGCTGTCCTGCTCACACATAACGAGCACCACAGACTGCAGTGAGCACTGATGCAACAGCACAATGCAACAGCAAAATGTGACCAAAAGTCATGTAGTGTAAGCTTGCCTTTAGCCACACAATGATCTTAGTTACTCTTATTTTTTATTTAGTCCTTGTGTCAACCAGGCTAACAGGGAACATTCTCAGAACATTGGTTAATGTAACATTTTAAAAAGTTACAGATTTTAAGTGTTCAAATAATATTCTTATAACCAGGCAATGTTACTACAACGTCTAAAGAACATTCATAGAACATCCCCTAAATGTTAGGGAAATGTTCTTCCAGCCTAAAATTGTTAGCTGGGATGTTCTGGTTTTGCACAACTGAATACTCATGTACTCATTGAGGCAAAAAATGTAATAATCAGCATAACATATTTCTTTATGCCTTGTGTCATACATTTGACGAATTTGTACTGTATGAAGTATGTCCTTCTAGTGTACTGGGACTGTACAGCAGCACTCCACTGAAATCCAGTCATTTTAAATTACAGCCTACTGCACCTTATGTCAGTACAGCACCAGGAATACATTAGGTTTCGTAGTCAATATTTATTACCTTAGGTGGAGTTCAGGTCAAGTCTCAAGTTATTCAAGATGAGTCAAGTCCTTGGTCACAAATGCAAATGAAATCCCTTGTTTAGCCATTTTTCTCTGTTTAATACTAGTTAACGTTTTATAAACTCTTTCAAAAAATTCAAATTTTCAACATTAAAACTGTTTACTTTGTAGGGATTATTTTATTTAATCAGTTAAAACTTTTCTAGTAGAATGCATTAGGATTTAATTTAATAATATGAACTTTTTATTTTAAAATGGAATAATGAATGTTTTATTGTACATATGCAATATATTGCATACTTTAAAAATAAAAGGCAGTCTGCGATGCCATGGTGTTGCGAGCAACCATTTTATGAACAAGTCACCTTTTATACTGGTTCATTTGAATCAGTCCAACGAATCTGCAAATCTGTCTTAATTATTTGTTCAAACATCAGTTTGAGGCAAACCACAATTGAGACCTTGAGAAAGAACTGACGAGTGGAAATGACTTAGATATAACTATAACTAGCATCCAGGAGCAAACTGGGTAATGCGCAGGGTCAGCAATTCAATGTAGAACCACCACTGTGTATACAATTGTATAGTCGCAAGTCATTTGGTTTGCAACCAAGTATGACTTGAGTATCGGACTTGAGCTTCCATTTCTGATAGCTTATGTTAACCAAACCAAGCTGTATCAATCTACAGATTTGTGCACAGTCATTTAACTTACAGATTCAACCATTTGTTTGATGTTTTCAAAAATTACATGTATAAGATGTTTTAAACTGTTTGTTTATGTGTTTATGTGTAAACGTCCACACGGATGAATAATAATCTAAATTCACAAAATGAATGCGCATGGAATAAAACAGAGAGAAATTACGTTTCTGTATCCAAAGAAACATCTTGAAGAAGAATCTGGAAGAAAAACATGGTCTAAGAGGAGTTAAGGAATAACATTATGTTTCAGTGGAAACCTGTTGAACTGAGGCCAGCAGAAAACACATTTCAAATCACACTGTTGGTAAAACTCTTACATTGAGTGAGAACTTTGCTTCAATGCATCTTTTTAAGTCTTAAACAGCCTCAAGGCCTTATTTACAGGCACAAAATTTTCACATAACGATTCCACGTTTTCTGACGCTGACATCATCACACATCAGAAACAAAATAAAAGTTTAATTTTGATCCTAAAAGCCAGAATGTTTCACAATGTATGAGGTAGATGGTTACAGTAATTGATTCATTGTGTGCTCTGTGTGTTTGGCATCCCTCACGTGAATGCAACAGTTAACTGACCTTGCAGAAATGATGTACTCCAGTTGAACATCAGCATGTGAGTTGAACATCAGCATATTCGAGAAATTTGTATGTGGGGCTAAGCATCTTGTATTGAGTCATGCAAGATTATTTAGTCCTTGGAATGTGAGATGTGATGGGAAAATAGAACTGATTGTAACCAGACAAATTTCATCAAATCCTTATTGACCCACATGGGAAAATAACATTAAAAAACATGTTAAGTTTCAAAATCTTAGAAGTAAGCTGAACAGTGAAAGGAAAAATGTATGATCAAACATAATGTGTCTGAGGTTGTTCTATATTTGTTTATATGATGATGCCATTAAATACATATTATTTTATATAAAGCTTTATATAAAAAACAGATTTAAAGAGTCTTATACATTGATTATGCCAGTGTAGATTTAGTACAAGAGTTTCCTAAAGATAGGATTGATGTAACAATCTTTGGCTTTATATGATCAAAATGAGGTGTCACCTTCAACTTTCTGTAGACAAGGACTCCTTTTAGTTATTCTTGGGTATTTCCCTCTTTCCTCCCATGGAGTAGGCAAGCCTATCCAGCAGTGTGTTTCCACATAAACTCAATTAATCTGATCATCCAGGCTGTCTTCATACTGTATGTCAAGCATCTGGTTCCATTACGTCATGACAGCATGGCTTTCCCAGTCTGTTCTAACAGGACTCCAATAAAGTTACAGTACAGCAATAGTACATATCTTGTGGCCTTGCACCAGTGAACCCACACTCCAACGAGAACCTGGTGGCGATTTTCTCTACCCTTGGCTATGCCTCAGTGAATTCCAGAAGTACAGTATTTTTTTCTGTGTCATTTTTTCTTCAAATAATTTCAGTGCAATGCAGACTAGCCAATAATCTGAAAGCATTGAAAGAAGTTTAAATAAGGACAGAAGACCTTGT